>JAZGTK010007014.1:0-19935 GCA_036877625.1 Ambastaia sidthimunki | reverse complement strand
GATGAAACCTACGTTGTTGTTTATGTTTGTTGCTATAAACAGAAATCATGCAAACACAGGCCTGAAAATGACAGCAGTGAAGGACAGCACTGCACCCATGACCAGCAGTTCTGCTGAGAGGGCGTGTGTTCATCATTCATAATCACTTAATTGCATATTATTCTTAAGCGATTTATTCTGTGTTATTTGAGGTTAAGTCTGTGTTTTATTTCAATTAAATTGCACGTTAGGGATTGATGATGTTTTGAACTGTATTGTGTGTGTCCATCACGAGGTGGCGCTAGAGAGCGCAACAGGTTCAGGAATCAAACGTGCTTTGCATGGAGTGGTCGAGCAGTACATGTTTTATTACTCACTGCTGTTATTAATCTGTTACTGTATGACCTACATTATTTCACACGTAAACATAAACTGACTAATAAAATTAGAGCTTTGTGTGAATGAACTGAGAGAGCTGTTGGCTTGACTTTTTTAATTTATTTGTGAGAAATCTTTAGTGCCCCAGCCGGGTGTAAAACTGGTCAATGCAAAATCTTTGGAATGATATAACTTAAATATCAGTTTTATATCACTAAATGTGTTTGGACTAGTCTGAGAACAAAAACAATGTCAGCAATAACAACACATGGAAAGTTGTTTTTCCGCATTACACACGCACACACACACACACACACACACACACACACACACTTACTTATCTAACTAAATGGAGACATTCCATTCTATTGTTTTTATACACAGCTAGTTATAAACACTTTAAACTAACCCTAACTCACATTCTAATCCAACTTTCTGCATTTTTACAATTTTAGAAAAACTTTACTATATTTTTATAGCATGTTTACAAATAAGGGCATCCACAGAAAGGTTCGGTTCATATTAGTCAGGTTTTGCTGACTTTTGGTTACAAATTTGCCCCCATATATGTTTAAGTCACCCCTCCACACACACACACACACACACACACACGTGTCATGGGAGCAGCAGGTGTGCAGTACGTGTGTAACGTGCCTGACAAGCAGAAGACACACATGTTGATCGTCTCATTCATATCCTCGTCGTGTGTGCATGTTTTGAATTCGCTGCACTGCAGAGAGTAACAGAAAACACCTCTATCTGATAACTGAACACGTTTGTGCGCCTCCCTCATGTGACATCACAGGCCGGAGGGATACAGTGTCCTGTGGCTGAATTTAAAGAACATCAAAACTTGTCAAGACACTCACATTGTGTGTTGTTTTTCCTCTTCTTTTGATGTTTAATGGAGCTGCTTAAGTCATGAATCAGAGATGTCATTTAAATTCTTGAACTGACTTGTAAACTCTTTGATTCAGCCTGTCTGATGACTCATTAACTTGTCTGTGGAGAATCTGTGATACAGAATCTTCATTGATATGATAAAGAAACACTCGTTCATTCAGTCGTCATTTACTCACCTTCATGTACATTTAAACTCGATGCTTAAAGTCAGGGACATGAGAAATTCTGAGTGTATTTACTCTCAAAACACCAGTGCCCCATTTTATAACAGAAACTGTAGTTGTTTCTGTTTTATAGTCTTATACTACAAGTGTTTCCAAGAATAGCACCACTCTCCCTCGAATGCCACAATCTCTTTCACTAATCATGCTAGTCTATAGTTCACATTTGGGACTCTGTCGTGTTTGTTCTGGCAGGAGCTCAGCTGGGTGAGAGGCTCTCTGGCAGAAATGTAAAAAAAACTCATAGAGGGAATGCGTCCCCAGGTAACAGGGAAAGTTCTCAGAACATTGGCTCTAAATGTCCAAAAACGTTCTCTAAAAGTTATCCAAAAAACAATCTTGTAGTAATGAACTTTTTTAATGTTATATATCAAAAATGTTATTTTTAAGTTGTTGCTGGAACATTTTTTTTTTTAAATTGCATAATTTAAAATGTTCAAATAACGTCCTTATAACCAGGCAACAGCGTTCTCGCAACCTTAAATCGCTAGCTGGGTTGTCTGCTGACTACAGACTTTCCCAGGGGCCTTTGGACTGAAAATTCAGAGAAAGTGAAAAGGCCGAGGGTTGAGGCGAATCTCTTGTAAACACAGCCATTAGCGCTTGTGTTTGGCTGAAGTTCAGCAGCTGAGGGCAGTCAGTGTGTTGCCCTGACACGTGCTCCTGCTGTTCACAACACAAACATGGCCTTCTCTCAAAGAGGAGGGGCTACAGATTCTAGGAAATCATAACTGACTGTGACAAATGCAGAACCAAAGTGAACACGTGGCTTGCAGAATTTCTCTCCCTCTTTACCAGTGAGCCGTTTTAACACCCTTCAGATGTTTAGTACATCACACAGGCTGAAAATATCAGCTACTGCTGCTTTTAAGCACTTATTTTGAGTAAGACTGTATCTCACACTCCTCACTCTGGTACATGTTACCAGGATGTCATGTCCATTTTTAGATCATGATTAGGTCAAGGAGGAAATAAACACTTGTTTGTTAAAGACTTCAGGTTTGTAGTGCATGTCTAATTAGATTTGAAGCCGTCAACATTTTAGTGTACTACTAAAAATTAATCAAATAAAGTTGTAGTTGATAATATGGACTTTTAGTGACATGTTTTTGTCAGTTATGGTTACCTATAACCGAAATATGACCTCGGCATTTAACCCATCCCTAGTGAGAAGTGAACACACACTGCAAGGGTTTGGTGTCTTGCTCAAGGGCACTTCAGTTGCTACCTGCCGACGCTGGAATCGAACCAGCAACCTACTGATTACAGGTCTGACTCACTAACCAGTAGACCACAACTGCCCCGATAAACACATTTTAGCAGATAAACACATTTAAGCGGATCACCAAAACTTGTCGTATCGAAACGCAAACATCACTAACATGCTAACACAGGACAGACATGTGATTTTCCTGAAGATCATTTTTCACTGTTCCTGTGGAAAAACCGGAATGATCAAAATCAACTGACACAGAAAACTAGTAAAAGGAAACTGATAGAGATCGAGTAACTGCCTCACATACAACACAGTCCCAGCAAACAGGGAACGTTCCCAGAACATTGGCTAACATTCTCCAAAAGTTCTCTCAGATGTTCTTGCAGTAACATTAGTAGACCATTTTTAAATACCATATATTCTTAAATTGTTACGTTTTTTAAAACATTACAAGATTAAAAAACTAGATGTTTTGAATGTTCCTAGAACTTTCAAAATAACATTTTAGCATTTTTGGTTAGTTAATGGAAACGTTAGGGAAACGTTCTGTTGGGTGTTGTTAGAGTAAAAGTATGATTAAATGAGTTTAGTGTGCTATGCAGGAGAAAGGTATGTGTGCCGGAGGACCGGTCTGTATCCAGTCCAGCCCCCTCATGAGCTGAGCGATACACTCATCTGATGAGATTTACACCAGACAACTGCTGTAACACTCCTGATGGGAGGAGCCAAATGAACTCTGTGCTTTCTGAAGTCACAATGACTCCGTACGTTTACACAAATACCATCAACCACCCCCACAATTCACACAGGTGTGTGAGTCAATGAGTTACATATTCATATCATTCACCGCAGAGCAAAACACACACCACATAGTGAACGATATAAATATGTAAATAAAAAACATTGGATTTGCTTTCATAGTGTAAAAGATTTAAAAATGCACGTTATTCTAAAGATATGCCACATGATGTTAACAATGTCGGTGCTCTTTTATGTTCACAGAACAATATTTATATATATTAATAAATATCTTTAAAAATGCACCTTTTGTGTATAAGTTGTTCTTAAAACCTCCCTACTTATAAAAACAAGAAATATAAAAACAAACAATAAAGTAATAATGTTCATACTTGTATTGCTGTGTTAGGGCAATGAAACAGGAAGACATAAACAGTAACATTTCTCAGCTATATAAAGGAAAGGACAATAAATCAGATGGGTGGGGCTCCTGTTCTCTCTCAGCCCTGTTTACACATTGACTTGCTGCTGGATTATCACCGTGGTTACGTGGCCCTGATTTGTATTAGGGCTCCTGCAAGAAAAGAAACCTGGCACAGAACACTCAAATCCACCCGGAATCCTGTGCATGTGGAACCACAATCTAGAACCCTTTACATCACAACACATAAACTTAAAGAAATAACTTGTCCAAGAGGAGACCGGCCTGTTGTTTCTGAGAAACTAATCTATTATTAATGATCTGAGATCAACAGGACAGGGTTTACAACCATCTGAAGAACACATTAGCCCACCTGATGTCTTTTATGATGGTGTTGTATAATGGAGGAGGAGATTAAAGTTAATTACTTGTTCAGCAAATCTGTCATGCATATGCATGTGATTCTGTACATACAGTGTTTCTTTATTACAGTAGATAGGGGCTCATTTACAACAATAATTCTCACGATTTGAGGTGTCATTCATGGTCATAGCTCAAAACAAATGATGGTAAAGATTACTCTAGCACCACTAAAATGTGACCATTTAATCTGCCAATTTCACAGTCGTAACACAGCTAACAATTTTTAGGTTGCAGGAATGTTTCTGTAACATTTCTGTTAGGTAACAAAAACATTACAAACGTTATTTTGAAAGTTATAAGATCGTTCATTCAAAACATCCAGTTTTATTAGAGGTTGTATTAATGCTATTGATATATTATATATTAATATTGCTATTGATATATTATTCAAACAATTTTAAATTCTGTAACATTTTTAAAACATTCCACTAACTATAAAAGAGTAATGTTTTTTGACATACATGCATACATGATATATAATGTTAAAAAAATATTCTACTAATGGTACTGCAAGAACTTTTTGATAACTTTCTGAGAAATTTTGCCAACCTTCTGAATACGTTCCCTGTTATGTGGGAACAATCCTGCAAGTCTGTAGAATTTTTAATAAAATTAATGTTTGCACATTTACGTGAATTAATGAATTTTATGTTTACTGATTCTAACAGATGATCAGACAGACAACTTCACATATAGTTACTCAAACCAATGTAAACAAAAGAGGTTGAGTAAGAAAAAGACGACCTCGACTTCTTCTCACAAAGCCCACATGGCCGAGTGAGTTCTCAGTAAGATGAGTTCTGAGAAACAGAGTCCCTGCGGTACACTGATGAATGAGAGCGTACGCAACGGCACACACGCAGCCTGTGTTTAATGCATCCAGAGGGTCTGAGTGTGTGTTTGAGACTCTTCTCCTGCTGTGAAATAAACAAGACAATCTGCCTCAGAAGATCAGCTCCAATCTGTACAGACAGACAGATCAAACTGCTGGATCATTGCATCGGCAGGCTGATGTGTCTTTATAATTATTGACTGGGGAAAAGAAACATTATTTACATTTTGGTACATCATGTTATTTTTAGACACAGTGTTGTTTGCTCAGACATCTGCTTTTGAGTTCAAATTGACAAACTCCCTCAATTCACTCAATAAAACTCTGACCAGTCAGCTGTGGTCATGGGAATCCCATAATAATCATATACACAGTGTATTGACTTACATTGTATAATATGACCAATAATACTCTCTAATTGCACCATCATCCCCCTTTTAACTGTATGTTATGTAACACTTTTACAGACTGCAAAACGTGATTGGCCCAAACTCATGTACAGTAGGTTCAGTAAGATAATATGCATGTGTGTTATTGCTTGTAGCAAAAACTGCCATCAAATATGATCAGATAAATCCTACTTAATGTAAATATTGTGATTTATTATCCTCGTGCAAGTTGATGCAAGGTGATACAAAAAAAATAAAACCTTGACATGTGCAACAGCTGGTATGAAATCTGAGCAGCCTTGAGCTGAAAAGCAACGATCAGACAAAATGTTGCAAGTTTTGGAATGAATGGCCAAAAAACTCTTACATAACTATTCAAAGTTTTCTGGGAATACAATGTCATTACAAAGTCATTTATTATAAGATTGATCGTCATATGTAACATACATTCTTAAGAAGCAGCAGTAGTTATAAAGTTCATGAACGTTTTTCCAGAAACATCTTTCTCTGAAAGAGGATGTGAAACTACAACAGCGGATTTTAAAGAAACAGAATTGACATTCCTGAACACGGTTATGCTGTGAATCAGTGAGGATGAATACAAACACAGACACACTGCTGAAATCAGGTTAATTGTTGTGATGAATTAACATAAAGCCGGTTTGATTACAATTGTTTTGGTAACATGGAAAAAAACGTTGGGCACAAATTGACGCAAAAGATGGCACAAGCCCTAAATCTTGGCATGACACCCGGTGTTCTTGTAACTACATATAATTGCACTGTGAAGTCCAATGGCTGAAAGTGTAAATTTCTCAATGTTAAGATACTTTCTATTGCAACTTTGTATGCTAGCCGCAATTTTTTGATTTCTCTGAAAAAGTTTGAATATTTTGGCTATGTGGCTCTGTCAAAACATTGCATTGTGTATGTATGTATATGTATATACGTGTGTAAGTGTGTGTGACCCCTCCCATAGCCATACTGGCCCACATGGCCACAACAGATATGAAAATATGTTACAAACATGAAAATGTGGTTCAGTAAGGACACTATTAATTTGACGACAATGTGTGCAATTCCAAATGCATGTTCAAAAATCCCACAACGTTACATACAGTTGCACCGTCGTAAAAAACGGGGCCACTGAGTTCACACACGTCTCATTTTTACACACTCGCTGACTGTTATGCAATCTGACTGATGTTTCTTAGACCTGCGGGGGTACATTGGGAATGCCGCAACAAACACAACCGCTTACAATAAAAACCCAGCATGCATTTTGGCCAATAATGGTTACTTAGTTGAAATTATGAAACATTGTCCGATTTTAACCTGTCGACGATACGATATAGTGTTTACATTTAAATGGCATCGACCGTGCGCCCCTTTGCTTACAAATGGTACGTGCCGGATTCTGCGTCATCCATTGTTTACAAATCAAGCTTCGGGCTGTTTCTGTTGGGAAGCGTGGCGAGCAGCAACGCCGGCTGAACGATCGCGTCCATTTCAATAAAAATCACCCATCGCGACGGGATATTTTGATATATTTAAACAAAAATGCCGTGTCGAAAGGAAAACTACATCTTTTTGGAGCAGTCGGTGACGGTGGACTCCAAGGAAGTGGACGCTCTTGTGTCGAAGATCGGCGAGGCGTTGCAGCTTCACAACAATAGCTCGAGCCATAAGGCGATGTCGCGTCTGCACGGTCTCGCCAGCAACGCAGGCGTCAAAACCAGCAACACGGGCGTCAAAACCAGCAACACAAACTGCGGCACGGCGGGCGGTCAGCGGCGCAACGGGTGCTGCATCCGTGTCCGCAACCGGAGTTTACGCACCAGCCGCGCCAGTCCGTACAACCCGCCCGGATCCAGCGACCAGGAGTGGGACAATTTTAAACCCTCGTGGAGCCGAAAGAAAATCGACGAGGACGACCCGCATCAGCTGCTGCAGGAACTCATACTGTCCGGCAATCTGATCAAGGAAGCGGTCCGGCGGCTCCAGTTCTCCTCGGAGCCCGACGTCTCCAAACCCGCAGACTGACTTTTATTCATTACGTCGAGTACCAGCGGATGCATGAACGTCCGATCACGAGGCCGCCAGCTCTTCTGGGATACGTTTTGCTGGCGCTTTCACAAACTTTAATATCACACTCTTATAATTTTTCTATTGTATATTGATGGGATGGAAATGTTAAGTATTTTCGACTGTTTTGCAACGCGACCCTCCCGTAATTCTTAACACTTTTTCTAAACGAGTCATTTGAGGGTCCCGATTGAAATGCAATGTTAAGATCTATTAATTTAAGGCAATGCATTCATTATAATGTTATCTGGATGGTGCGTTTTGTTTTGGTTTCGCTTAAAGTCAGCAGCGTGTGTCGGTAACAAACACGAACTGTTCAGCTGCTGTGTTTACAGTGTCGGCCGGGCTGCTGCTTTGTAGTCCCGCCTAGATCAGGCAACGGGTCCCATTTTTTGTTTACTCACTTTGAACACTTAGAAACTTTTGTTTGATCCCGATAACTCACTATTTTTGTTTCTGTGTGAACCTCACTTGGGCCCTTGTTCCCTTTCCCATTGATTGGGATAGATAGAAGATAGGAGTTACAACAACACTCCTTAAAATGGAGGCCGTATCAAACTCAACAGTGTGTAAGTTTGTGGGATGTGAACACTCAACAGTGTGTAAGTTTGTGGGATGTGAACACTCAACAGTGTGTAAGTTTGTGGGATGTGAACACTCTGGTGCTGTTTTGATGTTTTTTTGTTTTCACTCAGTGTGTAAACGGTGTGTTTGCTTCGCAACGAAGTGTTTTAATACCTCTGATTGTTCAGAGGCTTTGGTGTCTAATAAACGTGGTGTTTTGCAAAAAGATTGTGTCACATGTCCTTTAATACGTTTTTTGGTTAAATATGTTATAGAATTTGATGAGCCCTCCTTGAAAGCCCCTTACACAATTTACCCTCATTTCTATAATAGGAAGTAAAAAAACCATGTCATTGTACAAGATTAAGAAACAGTCGAAATACAATGTTACTTTCAAGTTAGTCTTAACTTAAACCATGTTAAAGGCAATATAAATTCATATAAATCTTAAAAACAAAAGTTACAATGTAAACAAAATAC
Organism: Ambastaia sidthimunki; assembly: GCA_036877625.1. Taxonomy (NCBI): domain Eukaryota; kingdom Metazoa; phylum Chordata; class Actinopteri; order Cypriniformes; family Botiidae; genus Ambastaia; species Ambastaia sidthimunki. Next base: position 11,306 of record JAZGTK010007014.1, on the reverse strand, counting down.
TTAATCAAACAATACTTTTGTTTGATGAATGCATCAAAACAAAATTTAACTTTCCCATATCATGCTGGTATTATAGTTTATAAAAAAGCACCCTGACTAGAAGTCTTAGATGTTTAAACACACAATATACACACTTGTATGTGTGTGTTATTAGTGCAACTACATAATGGGTTAATTTGTCCTCACAGTATGTCAATAGAGAGTCATTTCAATAACAGATGTGTGTCATTCAGGTATACTGTACATTTTAACTACATTAACAAATAAATGGCCTATAATTTTAAGACAATAACTTGACAGGTTGTCCAGGAATGTGAGCACATCTGTGTTTAATAAATGACAGAACACAGTGACTTCACTGCGGAGATAAACAGACGCTCTTTCAACACGGGTTGTGATTAATGAATAGTTCATAAATGCCTATAAAAGTGTTTCTTAACCAGCATTAAAATAACCTAAAAATAACTAAATTAAGATATTTCTTAGTGTTTGTGTAATGTTGAGGTATTTTTCTGATCTTCCAGCAGATGGCGGTGGACTACAGCTCACAATGCCAGTTTACAACAAACAAAAACGTGTTTTTATATATAAACGCTCATTACATCTTTACTGCATAAGAGTTTAAAAATCTAAATATGTTTCAGGAACGGAAAATGTGTTTTTATTATTTCAATTCAACCGAAATACGAGGTGTTACCTTAACATATGCATATATTTAGTTTGATCTGAATTTTTTTAATGTTAAACGTGTAATATTTTGCTCAGCTTTCAGACAATCTTATTCTCTTTATAAATAAATCCTGCGTCCTCCAAATCTAATGAAACGCCATATCGCTTCCCATTAAAGGTTTCAGTTGTTTCTTAAAATGTCACCAACACCCCGAGTTCAAAAATAATACATAATCTTACATAAGTGTGTTTTTCTGTCCTGTCCTACATTCTGACCTACATCAGAAAGTGACGGTGATGAAACAGGGTTCAAGATTCAAGTGAAACAATTGCTTGTGATTTTGTGCTTTGAAGGGGAGAATGAGTCACGATATTTTCCTTTTGAGATAATCTCCTCATTTCTCATCATGACACAGCTGGACATTTTACAGCTCAACCCATTGAAAGTCACTGGCTGTGAGTAAATACAATGTTTTTAGAATGTTGCTAGGGTATTCCTATAGCTAACAATTGTAACAGATTGTAAGAACGTTTCCCTAATGTTTCCATCAAAGAATAGAAATGTTAAAAATGTTATTTTGAACATTCTAGGAACGTTACAGATGTCTAGTTTTATAGATATTGTATTAACATTATTGTTTGGTGGTGAAAACGTTATTCAGACATTTTTAATACTTTGTAATGTTTATGAAATGTTCCACTAACAACTAAAGAATAACGATAGCTTTGGGAGAACTTTTAGAGAACATGAGCCATTGTTCTCAGAATGTTCCCTGTTGGCTGGGTAGCGAGTGGTTGCTTTGAATAACGTTCCTATAACGTTGAATAACGTTCCTATTGAATAATGTCCAAAAACTGGATGTTTTAAACATTCTTGGAACATTCAAAATAACATTTTTAATGTCTTACCAAAACAACCCAAAACTGTTAGCTGTGATGTGAACAAGCTGAATTACAGCTGCAACTATCAGACAACAAACACATTTTGGATGCTAAGAGACAGACACTGATTTCAAAGCAAACCACATACACACCCAGATTGTCTTTTCTCTGAGTAGCGCTCATTGTTTGGCAGGGCTCTGATCAGATACCCGCGCGGTTCACAGGGCCACTTCAGGCCACACCTGTGAGCGTTTGGTACACAAGCGGGCAGTACGACAGACTAATGTGTTGCTAAAAGCTGAGATAATTAACCTCATCATCCAAATCCACCTGGGAATAGAGTCCAGCGAGCGGCCAGAGACCACAAAAGCAGCTGCACACGAATGAAACGAAAGGGGGACATTAATATTTGATTGAGATGCCTGTCATCCCTGGGCCCTGATCCAGACACAGAAGAAGCACTTAGGCTTTAGAAAACACTGTAGAGATTTCTGTTTACCGGAGTCTCTTTAATAACATCAAATAATGATACGGCAAAACCTTGTTTTTATGGAACGTGTGTTATGCTAATACCAGGGTGTTCTTTGAAGTGCTAGTAAATGTCATGGTACATGAATATAAAAATTATTCATTAACATAGTATACTGTGTCCTCTACACATTTATGGGCAACAAAAATCACACTTAAAAACATTAACAAATGATAATATCATTCTAAACACAATCCACTAAGATAGAAAAAAATACTTTCAGTGTAAAATTAAATGTGAAATGTTTTGCTCATGAAGAAACATTTTCTTATTAAGAACCATTTATGTTGGTTCATAGTTCTTTATTAAGTTCTTGATGTCACATTTCTTCAGATCCATATATTAGTTTCTGGTTTTTTCAAGCAGCAGTGGTTGTGTTTCTGAAGAACCAGAGAATAAAAAGTTCCTTGTGGTGTTTTTAAAGGTTCTTCTATGGCATCAGGCTATAAAAGACTTTCATCTAATTGGCATCTGTATTTTGGAGAGTGGGAGAATATCGGAGTAGAAGTTCACAGCACATAGAGTTTCACAGCTCTCTCTCTCTCTCTCTCTCTCTCTCCCATCTCTTAATTTTTCATCCTCTTGTTTTCTGGCTGGCAGGATGATCTATGAATGGTCAGCCCCCTAAAATCCCTTCTGAAAACACAGGCGAGCTTGTGACTCATAGCAGCATTTTTGGCAGGTGTTTGAAAGCTGTCTGAAATCCCTCATACCATGTGTTAGTCAAGATTAGCGCTTAAATATCATTTGTGCTGCATTGTAAATATTTGTGACAGTTCAAGAAGACTCTATACATGCAGCTGACAGTGTAAGTGTCAAAATTAAAAGTGTTGATTTATCACAAGTGTGAACTGAGGAGTGAATAGCTGGAATGCTTTTGGTTGTTAAGAGAGAAAAATGCATTTGTTTTTTAAAATAGCTGTGCATAGCTTTATATATTCTTAAGTTCAGCACAGCCTTCTTTTATTTAAAATCAATGCAAACACTGTATACATGATCTCTTTAAGCTCATCTAACACCCTTTAGTGAGCACACTTCCTCTCAGCCTAGGTTTCTACTGTGCCATTTACAAAATGAGATGCATGTACCCGTTTTACATTGTAGGAACGTTATCCTGGCGTTTCCATTAAGTACCAAAAATGTTTAAAAAAATTATTTTAAAGTTCTAGGAATGCTCTTGTGTGATTATTCAAATTAATGTTTTTGATATATGATATATATAATGTTAAAAACATTCTACTAACATTACTGCAAAAACGTTTCTGATAACGCTGAGAGAACTTTTGGAGAACGTTATGAGAATGTGCTCTCTAAATACGACTGTCCATCAAAAGCACTGAAAGTATAACAAACCTCAATTTTTCACGTTGTACATGTGGAAAGTAAATCAAGAAAAAACTCTTCAGCGTTCAAGCAAATGTTTTCTGACACAGTTCTGCCTGAAATCTGGGATAACATATTCCTCCCACTGACACGAAAAGAGCAAATAAATCAGCTGATCTTCTCCTGAGCTACACGAGTAGCACTAATGCTCGATCTGTCAGAGGGAGTCTGTGGATCAGCAGTTTAATCCACCATCACAGTTCTGCAGAAGAACTGAAACAAGCCTCACACTCAGCTTCACTCTGAACATCTGAAGAACATAAACCTTCTCTGCATACAGTATCTTCCAAAGTTAGTAGCTCTGGACTAGTTGAGTCAACTCAGTTTATAGTCCTTGTCATGAAACGGGCAACCAGTAACACTAACAGGTTGACTTTAGATGCATAAAACTGCCTCCTACTCACCCTACAGGCAGCTGTCCAATTTTAGCTGTCTGTGGAGCACTGACTGTTTAAAATATATGAAAACATGCAGCAAGTTTTTTACCATTTCATGCACTGAAACTCTCCCTGAGCCAGAGTGCTTCTCTAGTGAGTCAAAGCTGTGCCTGAAAGTGAGGTTCCCTCAAAGACCCTGACTGTTTAAAAAGCAGATGTTTGAAGTTAAAGATGAAAGGATCAGCTGGTGTGGAGAAACCCACCATCATTATTTAACCAAAGAAGCATTTTTTATAACGTACGGCTGAGAAAGATCGCAACCCGTGGTGAGTAACACTTCTTAGTTAAATTGTCCTAAGGCCAAGAGACACGCGTGCTGGAAGCAGCTCTCAGAAGAACCAGCGTGAACTTTTCTTTTGCATATTTTAAGGTCACAGCACAATTACATGTCCTCAGCAGATTCTAATACTTGGTGTTCAGGAGCTCAGATGTTTAACAGCTATAATAAGCAGATCTTTTGGTTTGCTGTGGCCTTGTCCTACTCTTGTGTCCTAGCATATTTTGTTTGCAGGTCTGCCTTGAGTTTTCTTTGGCACGCTCCTCTGCTTTAAGCTTTCAGGCCATCACCCGGCCTTCATTTTGACTTTGCTGTTGTCCTCCTGAAAGCCTGTTTCTATGCTCAGGTGTATGAATGATGAACTGAACATGTTTGAATAGATATTGTGGCAGAGTGAAGGAAGACAGACATGACAGACACATTTATTTAAACAAAATAAACCCAGCTGCTCAAAAAATGAACTAAGATGTCCAAAATAAAAATAATAGTCTCAAAATAAAAGATGGTCAGGTGTTCATGCGCATAAGAGCTTCATGGGTTTGATCCATGTATGGGGTGTCCAGAAGGTAGGAATAGATAGATAGATAGATAGATATATAGACAGACAGACAGACAGACAGACAGACAGACAGACAGACAGACAGAGAGAGAGAGAGAGAGAAAGATAGATAGATAGATAGATAGATAGATAGATAGATAGATAGATAGATGAGGAAGTGTTTAAGAAGTGTTTAAGAAGTCAAAGAGCACAATATATGTAAGTGCAAGAAGGTTTTAACTTAGCAAACCTGTGCTTAGCTGTAACATATCCTGGGTTACAGATTGTTCCCTACCTTCTTCCTGATCTTTCATCTTGTGCTTCAGTCTGCATGTGTGATCCGTGAAATCCATCATTCCCAGCAGTTAAGGATGATCGGTGAGGCAGCTGCAACGCAGCGGATCGATGGCAACAAGATCTTCAACCATTACGGTAAGTGAAGCAAAGGGCAATTTGTTGCACAAGAGAGAGAAGAGCTAGATTCTACATTCTATTAGATTGCCAAAGGTCAGGACGTGGTGGTTAATTCCACAAAAGAAGGATTTGCAGATAAGGGGCCAGTGAAGTCTTTCATGTCGTTCCTCTTCAAATTACAGGGAAACCCTCGAGGACAGACCAAACCCTCCTGTTTCTGATATGGATGAGGACCAGACAATAAAAGACAAAATTAGAATATTCCACATTTGAATTTTACAACAAAGTTTAAAGCATCATTTTGATTATGCAAACTCAGAGAATTAAAAAACCTTTGCATAACGTTCTTATAAGCAAACTGCAACATTAAAACAATGTCTAAAAACTAGACTCCTAGAACATTCAAAATAACATTTTAAACGTTTTTGTTACTTAATGGAAACATTAGGGAAACTTACAGCCTTTGTAAGCTGGTATAGTTCTGTTCATGGCTTTTGTGCAATTATATTTTTAGCTGCATTTTATTATTTTCATTTTGCTTCTTCCATACTGCTGCCCACAACCTTTCAAAATAGACCTGCAGCCTTTTTTGGGTGGCAATCCACAGTTCAGAACCAGCAGAAGAAGCTTTGTGGAGATAATGGAGTATATTTGTAACGATTTATAATAAAAGCATGCATATATAAACACGTATATACTGCAAATGCATCATCCAGAGAAACTGAGCATCTTTTTAGAAACATTTAGACATTTATAGTCTCTCATAGGAGCTGCCCTCGCCCCTCCGCAGGTGACCTGACCCATTTTCAGGATCCCTTGTGGAAACACAGGTCACTTTAATGCTCATTTTTCATCTCCACTCACGGTGAAAGAAAACAGTTTGACCAGCGTCCTTGGCTTAAAAGAGAAAGGATACCCCCATTTTTAGATCAACAGTTGATTTTGCACCCATTAGCTGAGTGTTTAGGAAAGAAAACTCTTTTTACTGTAGAAATCACAGTGATGCAACTTTGGCACTGTAAAAGCAAGTGTTGCCAAAACAGTTTAGCGAAAAACGCTTCAAGTTATTTCTCTGTTTTTCCCAGAAGTTGTGGATTTGCTTAGTGTTTTCCCAGACTTGAATTTGATCAAATACGTGAGACTAGTCATGTGACATTTTTTCCAGACGTTTCTCCGCTCAGTCAAAACAGTCGCCTGCCTCAGGAAGTGCTTCCCTGATTAAAAGCTGCTTTTGTGTTTGTCGCAGTGAGCGCTAGTGTTGTCACAGAAAGGAACGTGTGTGTCTGTCGTCCTGCTTTCCATCTACAAAGAGCAGCGTTTGAATAATACTAGTAATGTTTCCTTTCTCATGACTGATTTGCGGCCCACGTGTCACAGCAGTTTTTCATTGAAGTGTTATTTAGTGCATGAAGAGATGGTCTGTTCAGTGTAGCACTGGGTAAACAGAGCTATAGACCAACCAACAGGGAACGTTCTCAGAACAGTGGTTAAAGTTTTTGCAGTAACATTTGTAGAACATGTTTTTTCCCTTACAGAAAAGACACTTAAATTTCACATGTTCAAAAACACGTGATCACATGTGGAAAACACAGGTTGCCCATAGGAATTTACATGGGATCCACACACCAACATTTTCCAAAATCAAATTTGCATGGGATTCACACAAAAAGGTTCCAAAGCCATTTGTGTGGTGGTTTTGGAAAATTTTGGTGTGAATCTCATGTAAATTCCCACAGCAATCACTTGTGAAACAAGTTTTCTGTTTTAACATTATATATCATATATATCAAAAACATTCTTAAGTTCTTAGTGGAACATTTTTGAATGATGTTCTAATAATCAAGCAATAATGTTAATGCTACATTTCTATTACTTAATAGAAACATTAGGGAAATGTTCTTACAACCTAAAATTGTTAGCTGGGGCATCACTGGGTTAAATTAAGGCCCTAGTGACCAAAAACGCTCCGAATTGGAGCCTGTAATTGTAAATCTCTTTAACCGGCAACCTCACCATATGTATTATTTATCGATCTCTCCACTGTGAGCTCAGACACACATGCATGCATGCATACAGTACAGACATACACACGCTCAAAATGCAGCGAGACAGACAGCGCATTCTAATTGCACTGGGCCTCTTGCATTCACATGTGACTCAGTTAGACAGGTTGGGGAGGCATCACTCACCTGGGAAACACAGTCCTGATCTCTCCAGATCAAACACATTCAAATGAACTCTATATATAACTCAAGCAGGGCATTGGCGGGTTCTGTTTCTCTGAGATTCAGTCCCATATGAATTCAATACATCTGAATTTTATGAATGTTGTTAAAGAAATAGTGCAGCCAAAATTGAAAATTCATGCATCACATTTATGTTGTTCCAAAGGCATATGCTGTAATTTTTTTATTCTGGAACAGAAAAACAGATTTTAAAGAAACATTATACAGCTGTTTTTTCATTACATAACAGTTGACCATGACAGTCCAGCTTAAAAGGGCAGAATTTTCATTTTTGCCAGAACTATTTCTTGGAAGGCACTGGAAGCAAAATAAAGAATAAAAATCGCATTACAGTCCATCTTAATATGTCCCACTCTCTAATGTGGATAAATAGCCTGACTTTAGGGTTGCGTGTTTGAGAAAAGCAAGTCACTTACTGATACACACACTTTATCAGTTCCTTATCAGAAAATCTAGGACAACATTCAGAGGGAAAATGCTGGTCTCAACATTTTCCGCAAATAAGGTCCCACAGTATCTGAACACAATCCGCTAATGACAGAAACAGGACAATGGAATGCTGCCTTTAGTCTCAAACTGTTTGTTTTACTCTTAAATCAAGCACCAGCTAGCCAGCTAACAATTTAAGGCTGTACAAATGTTTCCCTGATGTTTACATTAAGTAATAAAAACATTAGAAAAGTTATTTTGAAAGTTAAAGGAATGTTCAGACATCTAGTTTGTTAGACATTGTATTAATATTACTGTTTGGTTATAGAAACTTTATTCAAACTTTTTTTAAATCCTGTAACGTTTATTAAATATTCAATCTGTGGTGAGGGGAACCAAAAGTGTCATTTAAGGACTCATAGGAGTCAAAGTCTGATATTTTGGGAGATACATGTTGTGATATTCAGTGTATTAATAATAAAAGCAAGACCTGGTGATGGCTTTTCTTGGCTTTTGGTGAACTGATGTATTTTTAAAAGGAAATAAGATTTTTATATTTTCTGGAAAAATGTTTGTGGTGTGCACCAGTTCACAGGAAGGTGATCTGATGTTAGGGTGTTGCTATGGTGTTCTGTATGGTTGCTAAGTGGGCATTTACTGGACAAAGTCAAATGAACCCACATTCCACCTCTAGATATGATTTTGTCCTTTTCTCAATATAAGTCCATTAGATTTTTCAATCATCATCCATCAGCTAAAAACAGTGACCGCAGCTGTCCTGTCCTGTTTTTTTTTTACAGGTTTTAAATGACAAGACAATTTTCATTTTTGGGTGAACTATCCCTATAAAAATAATATCACACTTTTTCTTTACAAGCCACATTTGAGATATCGATTAATTATATGGAACAAACGTTTGTCCTAACTTACAAGACAGATTTAAGGCTTATTATTTATTATTTTTGTCCTATTTTGTCACATAACAACATGTTCCAGCTTATAATTGTTGCTGTCTAGCTGTGCCTGGTGGACTGACTGATTCTAAGCTTTTAAGCTCTGAATGTCTAGCTGTAACTGTTTCAGAGCCGCGTGTCAAATAAGTCATGTATCGTCAGGCTGTTCTGATGGGCCGAGTGTCTGTCAAAATCATTGTAATCTATGAGGACCTGCTGATATTTCAAAAGGATCAACAAGTCACAGGCAATGCAGCAATAAAAGGTTGCTGTGTGCAAATATAGTGCTTACAAATGCATTCAAAAACCCAAAACAAGAAAACCCAAAAATATTAGGACATATTTTATTACATATCAAATTGAACAGTATAAACTAGTTACATTACATATAAACAGTCAACCTGTTGCACAAACGTAAACAGAACAAGGTTGTGGCAACCTAAAAAGGTAGATTCTGTTTAAATTTCTGCATTTAAGTCATTTATACAAGAATGGTTGATAAACGATTTTGCACAGAAATGTTCTGTTTGGGCTTCAAATGTTTACATACTTTCTCCAGTCCCAGCTTAGTATGCAGAGACGATGATAAGTAAGCCATCTGTGAGCCTCCAGAAAAGAATCAACAATTTTTAGCGTCCATTCCATTAATCTGTTTGTTTTACGCAGCAGAGCAACAGTGACTCAGCCAATGAGGTGAGTCTGGGGGCGGGGACTACCTATTTGTCCAACCAATGACAGACAGAGGAGGGCTTAGAACACCTGTTTGAAAACAGTCCTTATTTTTGCACTTTCATTCAGTGCTGCAGATTCACAGAAATGAGACACTTTGAACCTGAAAGGTTTCGTGGCCCTTTACCTCTCTCTCTCTCTCTCTCTCTCTCTCTCTCTCTCTCTCTCGCTCACTCACACACTTCTGCCTCTGTTTGCGTAGGCCTTCTGTTACCACCAGAGATCTCCTGCACTGCTGCGTGTGCTGGCCCGCTCTCGCCCCTGCAGCCGCAGCATCTCCAGCACGCTCCTGGCGTAGGCGTCCCGCAGGTTCACCCCTACCGCCGTCACATCAGAGGCCGAGCTGCGCGTCAGCCGCTTCAGAGCCTCTCCGTGCCGGAGCGCCGCCTCCTTCATTTTCAGAGTGAAGTAACAGGCGGAAAAGCGGTCGTTGATGATGGCGATAGGCAGCGCGAGGATGAGGATCCCGGACAGGATGCAGATAAAGGCCATCACCTTTCCCAGAGCCGTGTCGGGACGGATGTCTCCGTAGCCCACCGTGGTCATGGAGGTGGTAGCCCACCACCAGGCGCTGGGCACGTTGGTGAAGGTGGTCTCTGGTATGTCGTGTTCGATGGCGTATTCCACCGCAGCGAAGATGGAGATGCCCACAGAGAGGAACAGCATCAGAAGGCCGACCTCCTCGTAGCACTGAGCTATCGTCATGCCTAAAGACTTCAGACCTGATGAGGAGAGATGATGAAGAATGACACATTAGCTTCATAACCTAAAACACAGTGTAAATGAATTTTAATATCACTGTAAATAATAACACAGAGAATTGAAGATAACATAAAATCAAAACAGACTTCTGGTCTCATAAGATGATTTCTGTAAATCACTGCTGAACATTGAAATCAACACCCAAACAAATGATTTTGTGATTATTTGCTACATGTCTGTTTTGTGTGTTGAAAATAAATAGTGTTTGCACATAATACAGTGTAAAAAACAAAGTGGATCAGACCAATCACCACAACACCATAACACTTTCGTAGCCAATCAGCAACAGGGGGCGTGTTCATGTACGCCAGCTGTTAGTCGTTGCCTGTCTTACACAGCATGTTTGTTACAGCATGAGGGTGAAGCAATGAAGGGTTTGTTTGGGTGTCGATTTCAAATATCAACAGTGTTTCTCAGAAATTACTTACTGAACCTTAAATTTATCTGTGCACATTCTTCTATTCTAAAGAAGAAACATGATTGACTTTAGAGTTTTTTTTATCAAATTGTAGTAAATTGCTCCACCTCTAAAACTCTTTCCTTATGCTTATGTTGACTTTTACTAATTACACTAATATTATTATTATTTCCAACCTCCATGTCACATCATCTGAAGAGGAGGGAGCTGTCCAATGACATCACAAGGAGACCTATGAGGTTTGCTGAGAAAATCTCATAACTGCTGCTCTACCTACTAACATTTCAGAGTCTGTTGATAAAATTTGAATCAGAAACCACATGATTTTCTTCTGGGTGAGACATTTTCCATAGAGACACAATTTCTCATGGTGTTGGATTATAGTGTGTCTAACAGATTTTCCTATACAAACAAATTGAAACGATGCCTACAGCATTACAGAGATACTATTTTAAGGTAGGAATTAAATATAGGCTGGTCTTTTAAAGACAGTAACGCTGTACAGTATTACTCAAACAGTCCTAAAATGCACATGTTGGGTACGTTTATGCACCAAATGTGACTTGTGCTGGTACAATAAACCGGCCTAATTATGAGCTACCAGCAAAACAAGTGAAAAATGTTTTGATCTAATTTGAGA
>JAZGTK010007013.1:0-19936 GCA_036877625.1 Ambastaia sidthimunki | reverse complement strand
GGCTGTGAAGAGAATTTGGATGGTGAACTCCAAAAGCCTAATTGTCAAGGTAACAACCCCACGCAAGTGCATTTTTTTCTCTTTTTTCTCCTTTGACCTGTAGTTGTCCTCCTACACAACAGCCAGAACACACACATTTCAGTTTGTGTGTCTTTAGGGTAGAAGTGATCTGAACCATGAGAAGCAGGACTTTGCTCATAAGCATCCACCCATCAAGACTCTGGAGGAAGTCGTGGAATCTGTCAAGCCCACAGCGATCATTGGTGAGAACTGCATGACACAGTGGTCGTGTTCACATCTGCAGCTACAGTTTTCACTCCTCCTCTGAGTGTTCACTCCTGTTCTGCACACTAACCCTAACCCTACACACACACACACTCACTCACTTATACGGCACACTCGCTCAACAGTATACAACTTATACAGCACGATTATTTAGGCAATTCTCAGTTAGAGCCTCTAGGGGGCAGTATTATCTTAAATATTACATTGTGTAATGTCTGGCGCAGTGTATTTTATGTTCCTGTGCTATTTTGTAGCTTTAAAATGTTTCTGGTTTCTATAATACAGGTGTGGCAGCTATAGGTGGTGCCTTTACTGACAAGATCATTAAGAACATGGCTGATTATAATGAACCGCCGATCATTTTTGCCCTCAGCAATCCTACAAGCAAAGCCGAGTGCAGAGCAGAGCAATGCTACACACTGAGGTCATACAGACTGACTGACACTCAAACAGTCTAATGAATTTTCACTAGTACTGACTGCATGTGCCATGTAACAGGGAAGGGGAATGGAAGGTGGAAGTCCCTTTAAAAAGGTGACTTTGGCTGATGGACGTACCTTCTACCCTGGTCAGGGGAACAAGCTTATGTGTTTCCTGGTGTAGCATTGGCAGTCATCACCTGTGGTGTCCGTCACATCTCAGAGGAACTATTTCTCACCACAGCAAACGTGAAGACATGCAGAAATACTGTGTAAAACTTCATGAGCTGGTTTGCTGATATGAATCACTGTTCATTTTCTTTCAGCTGATAGCCAACATGGTCACTGAGGAACATCTGGCTGAGGGTAGACTGTACCCACCTCTGAAAAGCATCAGAGAAGCGTCCTTCAAAATCGCTGTTGAGGTCAGTCATAGCTTCTGAATACAGATCACTGACTACTGCGAGAACAAGAAGTGTACATTTCAGCATTTCATGCTAAATTAATAGATGAATAATTTAGTAAAGTAGGTTGTACAAGCTCTCAGGTCTCACAGATTTGACTCTTGCTCTTAATGAATTAACTCAATTAACTCAAATTCTACTGTCTTCTTCAGATCGTGGATTATGCCTACAAGCTGGCATCGCTGAAGCCAAAGATGAAGAAGCTTTTGTTTTATCCCAAGTCCACAACTCTGACTACGACTCCTTCACACTGGATTCTTACAGCTGGCCTGAGGAGGCCATGCAGCTTCAGAACGTGTAGATTATTAGTGACCCAGCCTCTGTAAACGCTTTATTTCTCAGATCATAATCATCAGCTGTACACTCCAGTAGCTGCTCTGATTTCTCTTTCAGCACTTACGTTTTTACTTCTAACCAGTAATTCACTTATTGCACTCTTGCATATGCAAATATCAGTGTAAGGAGAGACAGAAGAGACTGAATGTTCGTATAATGAGAATTTTTCCTTAATAAGGTCTGTGAGGAAGTTGTCCGGTTGACTGCTGTGTGAATCAAATGCTTTCACGACGTGTTTTTGTATGAAAGTTTCCCCTGTTGTGACATGTTATGCCAAAGTTGATCTTATTTTAAATACATGTCGAGCAGCAATGAATACTGGACATTAAAAAAGTTTATTTAAAGTGATCGTCAATTTATAAATCACGCAACACTTAAAATATGACTTGCAGAGTAAAGTGTCTTTACTGTAATGAAAGCACAACTTGGTTCATAAATAAGACACACAGCATGATTTGATAGTGCTGATAGTACAATACAGTGATAGTACAATACAGTAATACAGTCAAAACATGGTTTTACAAAGCAGGCTGTGACCTTAAACACAATTACATCATATAGAGAAGACATCCAATAAACACCACTTTTGTCTTTTCTCTACAAAATGTCAGAGGATGTGAAATGATAAACATCAACAGGAGTGGAGAGATCTTAGACCTATACTGAAGGGAAGGTATTTTAAACATGGCCTTAAGACGATTATATATAATAAAACCAGTTAAAAGTGAAGTTTCGAGAGTTTCTCTTAACCCTAAAACTTTTCTGCAGGGTTCACAAGTTCAGGCTAATATCCATAACCCTGATGGTAGCCCTCCCGGTAACCATCATGGTAACCGTGATGGTACCCATAGCCACCATGCTCATACTCTGGACAGCGCATGCCTAAAGATTGCTGGATGGCCATTTCCTGTCTGCGAAGCTGCATGGAGTTGATGACGTCATAGATGGTGTCCATGGACCATGTTGGGGAGGGGTACCAGGTCTTCACATTTCCATCCTTTCCCACCAGCACCATGGAAAAGTACTGAGGGCTGATCTGGAAGTAGTTTCTGATGTCTCTGACCAGACTGGCTGATAAGCCCTCACGCTCCACTGTTGCACTCCCTTAAACACATGCATGCTTTTATTTTTTTAAACGTATAATAAAATGTGGGTGTCAGACGCAGCACACAGATAAACAGTTTATAGGTCATCATCAAAAACTGCCTTTTGTGTGATACGTGTGTTCCTATACCTTACTACTGATAGACCTTTATTAATAATTGACATCCTATTATTGCACTGCAGTCTTTATAGTGTCTAAACACTTTATATGTTTAATTTTCATGTATATTTTGTTATGGCTGTACAGCACAGTGGTACAAACATCTGTCTTTAAATGAAAGTTTTTTAACATGAAAACAATCTCTCATAGCTCATTTTCAAAGTGATCTATCTTTGTAAAGATAGTAAAAAAAGATTTCAGTACTTCAAACATGGATTATTAAATGCTCTGATCTACAGTGAATGTATCAGACTGGAAACTTTTAACTTGCCTTTTAAAAACACACGAGTGTCACCTTCACTAACTTCACCTTCAGTTCTGACTCAAGCAGGGAGACACTTCAAGTATCAACTAATATCAGCAGAACAAAAAAAGGCTGTGTGTCGTACTGCATGTATAGTGTCAGAAATACAGAATGGTGCATAAGCCCTTCTTGTTTTTTAAGAATACAATCTGGAACCTGATTATAAAACAGCAAGCTGGTTTTTCAAATGGGTTCATAAACCGTTGGTATGAGCGTCTGTGTGCCAGCTAAAGAGTTTCTCACACCTCAAAGCTACATTTGAAGTGTTTACCTCCAACTTCACACAGATGTAACTTTTCTGCCAATGTTTCTGTGGCAGGAATCTTACCATTGATGGGGTAAAGCTCCAGCACTCCCCCCATGTCTGACAGTTCTGTGCCCACCAGCTTCAGAATCGATACATGACGAAGTCCTGTAAATAGACAAAAATCATATATGTTCAAGAGAAACTCAATGGCTGGTTTCACAGACTAAAATGCATGTTTGAGCTCTTAACTGAAAGCAACCGGCACTGTGATGTCCTAAAATATATCAGTGTCATTATTTTAGGATGCACACCACCTTTCAGAGAAAGCCAGTGTTTTGAGAAGAATGTTCCCTGTTAGCTGGGAGTCACTGAAGCAACAGAGTAAATTATCCAGTGTGTTTATGTGCACAAATGATACCTGATATCAGTCACCCTTCATTGAATCTTCACGTTGAGTTCTTACCCAGATTACAGGCCTGACTGCTCAGTGCGTACAGCTGCTGCTGATAGGACAAATCCTCATCGTTTGGTGCAGATATCACAAACAACCTGCGTCTCCAACGGAACCTGCAGTGAGACCCACAACCAGAACGTATCATGACCAGACTGTACGAATAGCAACATATCTGTTTTTTCACAGGTTAAAAGAAATGTCTTTCTTTCATTGATCAGAATGTTTTAAACCAAATTCAGATATTCCTGGAGATTTAACTGACTGATTAAACACAATCTGTGTTAAAATACACATTTTAAACTGTTAAACATTTACCTGGAGAGGAAGTTCTCCAATGATTTTGACTTGTCTTCTTTTTTACATGTTATCCCGTCACGCTTTTGCTGTCCCATCTCTCTGATACGCGAGGAGAACGTGTCAATGTAGTTGAACACAGCCTTCATTGCGACTGGAACATCATAGTATTGCTGGAAATAAAGAAAGTAAGACATACATAGTGTCAGAAATGGTTAGAAGCCCAATACTTTTACTAATAAGGGACTTTCTCAATACATTTTAAGAACCTATAAGAATGAAGAACCTAAAATTACATGTCTAATCATCTGAGCTGTGAAGAATATTTAACATTTTTCAATATTTAACAAGGTTGTTCATCCTAGAATGCATTTCCAAACATCAAGTCCATATAACATTCTCAGTTTAGTTTTTGGCAGCTCTATAAAGTCCCACAAGACTTAGTGGGACACAAAAGGAGATATTAAACAATACATGTACTGTATGAGAGAAAGTTTTCATTTTGGGTGCACTATCCCTTTAAATGCCTCATGTCCAGCATGAACTCCGTTTTTGAGGAAACTGAAAAAAGGATTTTCTATAGATTACAGTGTTTATGCAGAGCTAGACTGTACAGTAGTCTCTTTGTTTATTCCAGCTGTCTGCAACCAGGATTTGACTGTACCCTGGCTCACCTCACACACCACTGCAAATGATTGTGAAAGGAAACTTTAAAATCTGTATAAAATGTGATACATAAATACAGTCTGGAGACCTGATGTGATCATTTACCTTCCCCTTCAGGTCCAGAACTGTCAGGATGACGTAGAAATCATTGAAGGTCATTCCATACTCCTTCCTCAGCTCTGTGATGAGATCCTGCTTCTCCAAATCCTCTTTTGTTTCAGACCTTTCATTGGTTTGTCATTCTCTGCAAAAACACCACACATAACCCTGCAGTTTGATTTGTTTTCAACTGTAGATCAAACAGACATGATGTCTTTCATAACAAACAGTATGCAGGGTAAGCTATCCAGGACACCAGGTTCTCCACTGTATGTGTGTTTATTCTGGGATCATGACAGAAAATGAGAGATTTGGTTTTGCTTTAGCAGTGCTATTAATTTATGGTTTAGCATATAATTATATGGCCTATATACTGTAACCACAGCACAGGAGTTTTAATTGTGGTTCTGGAACCACACAGCTCATTCAGTCAGTCATGTTTCTAAAGTAAGTCTCTTGCTACAGTAGAATCAGTCACTCTGTAAATTCTCAGAACGTGTTGGACTGAAATAACTTCACTGAGGAACCTGTGTATTCACTTAACTCATGTGTGTCATGAACAGTGAAGTCATCTTTAGCCATTTTCCATTTTTCCATCTTTAGTCAGTGAAGGAGACTCCACCACACACTTCACACTGATTACAGAATGAAACAACATAAGCAGTGACTCACGCAGACAGCTGATGATGTCATCTTTAAACCCACTCATCACATTTTGCCTGTGGAATTTTATAATCTATAACTGTGTATAAAGGTTAAGCAAGAATTACACTGACAACAGCTGTTTATGTAAGAATAGGTGGCTTTTATAAGTAAACTTTACGTAAAACACTTCAGCTGACCTTTACACATATCTGGTGTGAATGATCTCAGCACAGCTGAAGCTTTAACATCTTTAAGAACTCTATCCAAAGATCTCTAGCCAAAAATCAAGGCTTTGAATCTATTTCATAGGCTTCTCTTCTGACTTCCTTATGCAGGAGTAAAGCGACCAAAAGCACATGGAATCTTTGTCAGAGAACAGCAGTTGCACTGCCAAGAACTGAGTGCTGTTGCTGAGACTCTCCAGTCAGAGTATCAACTACAAAGAAAACAAACTTTTTACCATTGGTAAACTATAAAGTTTACCAATTTTCCATTTCATTCATCCTGCAGGATTCCACGACACTTGAATAAGTACCATTTACTCAATTTCCAGACCAGGTTCTGTTACTGTGAGGTTCTAATGCCATGCAGGGTCACAGCCTGGAAATGTTCTCCACACAAGTGGGTGCCAACTGTCAGATAAAAAACCCTTTTTACTTGACATATAATCAAACATTCCTAATTTCCAGTAGAGAGAAAAGACCCTGTGCATCTTCATCCAACTGAAAATAACTGTAAATGCTGCATGATTTTATGAAGGGTGGCCAGAAGTTCCTTAGGCTACTGTATGTGTGAATTGATGGAATGCTTTGAACACAAACTCTATAACATGTTCATATGTAAACGTATGACATGAATTCTCAGCAGTGGTTGTTTCAGATGAGGAAAGCATCACAGATACAAAGACAAAAAAAAGCACATAGGAGATTTATGCAATAAAGCACACCCTCTCTTATCATCTAAAAGTTCTTTTGCCTGAAATTACAATACAGGCTAATATCAGCCTTACTTTTTAATATAAAAGTGTCAGGCAAATATCATGTCAGGCAGTTCTATGCAGTTTTCAAGATAACTCTTGATTGTCTTATGTCCTCCCTCCCTCACTTTCCAAAAAGATATTTGCTTACCAAGTTGGTAATGATCAATCTTCATGGTGCTGTTTGTCAATGTGCCAAAGATGGAGATGATGGAGATCTTCCTGATGGCCATCTCACACACGTGCTCCAGGTATTCATCTCTCTGCTGAACATACATGCTGTTTTCCTGCGTTGGAGACGTGATCAGCTGCAAGAAAAAGAAGAACAGTGAACAATAACAGAATATTAAAACATATGAATCAGACATTGATCATTCAAAGAACTCACAATTAGTCTTCTGTTGTTTTCAAAATAGTCCAGAAATGTTGCCAGATAATCTTTAGGTGGTGGTGGAGGTGCTGGGGGTCTCTTCATTGGTTTTTGATACTCTTCCTTCTCATGATGTTTTGAGTCCTTCTTTCCATTCTTCTTGCCTCCTTTCCCATCCTTTCCTCTCCTCTCTGCCTTGTCCTTCTTTGACATCTTGTCTGTCTTCTCTTTTTTTATCTTCTTATCTGTTTTGTCCTGCCTGTTCTTGCCTTTCTTGGTAGGCAGGATCTCTTCCTCCTTCTCTTCAGGATAGACGTCTGTGGGTTCACCTACATCATATTTATCCTCATACGTGTTACTGATTTTCTTATTGCCATTTTTTTTCTTTGATGGTTTAACTTTAGAAGGCTTGTGCGGTGTGGGTACGACGTTTTTGTATTTGTTATTGTATTCTTTTTTATTTGTGTGGTCACTGCTATATTTTCGTGTGTCAGTTTTGGAGTCATAGACAGGAAGGGTGGTGGGTGTGGTAGTAGTTTTGGTCAGGTATCTGTCCCTGTGGTTGTGATAGTATAGCTCAGCCGTGCTCTTGGGGGCTGGGATCCACTGCAGAGTTGTTGGATCCCTGGTAATCGTTTGTGTTGGGGTTGTTGTAGTTGGGGGGTCAGTGGTGGTGGTAGTAGTTTTTTTGGTTGTCATGGTGATGGTAGTGGTTATTGGTTTCATCTGTGTAGGTACAGCTGTGGAGGTTGCCTGAGGTGGTCTGTGGAGGGGCTTTCGGACATTTTCTCTCTCTGGTTTTCTTTCCATTGGTGATACCACTTGAGAGCTAGCGTTAGGGACGCCCTCAACCACCTGACCCTCCACGCCAGCCCCCCTGCATTTCTGCACAAAGCCTTTCTGACGAACCTCCTCCATCTTGCGCATGGGTGAGTGGTCAATAACTTCGAACATCGCCTCCAGTCTGACGGGGTACGGGTAGCGCTCCTCCACCTGAAGGGTCTTTTTAAGAAGGACCATTTCGAACTTTCCTTTTTCTAATTTAAGTATGTTCATAAGCCTGGGAATGAGAGTGCTATCCAAAGACTCCTCCATCACTTTGCCTTCATTAGTAATGCGCCTGATTTTTCCACCCAACTCCCCGTCCTGGTGAAACATCAGGATCTGATGCACGTGACGCTCTGCCAGCTCACAGTAAACCTCTGCTGTGAGCAGACTCATCATCAGCCTGTAGTATCCATCAGAGTCGTGAGGTGCCGTAATGACCAGCAGACGATTCTTGCCTGCGAACGAGGCCAATAAATTTGGAGAACCAGCACCGCTTGGCATACGGGATACCCTGGCCCTGGAGTTCCATCATCTTGCTGGACTGGATTCCTAGACCCACCCTGCACTGGTCTCCTTTGTGCCAGGCCTTCGTCTGCCTGCATCTGCTGACGTCTGTCACTCATCCATGAATGAGAAGCTGGTGGCGTTTGGATCATCTGACTTTGTCTTGATTTGTTGAGTCTTGCTCGTCTAATGGACATCAGTCTGAGTTTGGCCTGTTTATCGGTCGGGCTACTTTCTGACACGTAAACAGCCCATGTCAACAAACACAAAACTGCTAAACAAAGCGTGTACCTTCCCCTCATCTTTACAAACTCGCGGAAAACTTACTCCAGTAGAGAAATAAGCGTGATACGATTCGCGCTACGATCTGATTCACTTTTTAAAGTATGAAAAGTTTATGACTCTGATGATGGTGCAGAACAGTGCACACGTTATTTACAACCATCCTCATCTTCGGACCCGTTTTTAAACAAATAAAAATATGTTGGACAGATAAGAAATATATTTAAATAGATGTAAAATTAGATCGCAAAACAATTAGCGCATTTACCTGCAAATGTATTTAGGAAACATTTGTGAAACATTCATTTGGTGAAAGAAACAATGTCATTTACTGCTGCGAGGTTTTCTCATCTCATCCGTCACATATTGAAACGTGAATCGTTAAACAACGGAAAATAATTCCAGCAAAGATCTGATCCGAAATCAGAGGTTTGACAAGCGCATCTGCAGCAAAGAGGCAAAAGACAGAAACACCTCCGCAAGCATGAAAGTGTGTGTGGAAAGTTTCTTGGTCAGAAAGTACCAGCACCTCTGTGTCCTGTTACAGCCCACCCCAAACAGCTGCGGGTTGCCAGCGCGCAATCATTTATTCTTCTAGAGTCCCGTTATAGTAAAGAACCTCCCACTTTAATTCATATTTGATCATCAACAAACATTAGCCAACATTCTCTATGATTAATGACATTCTAAACGAGAAAATGATCAGTCTACAGGTCCAAAACCGTCATTAGTTGAAATGAAATCAATTAAAGCAAGTGTGTTTGTTTGTGTGCGCGTTTGTTTGTTTGTTTGTTTGTGTGCTAAATCATTATGTAGCCAAGTCATTAATAAATAATATTTACTATTGCTAATATTAATGTTTGCTTTAACGGGTCATATCCATTTGCTTTTGCTTAAACACTTACAGTAATAGATGTCTGACTCCGACTTCACTCTAGATTCTGTCGAAACTAGATTAAATCCAGTTCTGCTCCAGGCGTTCCGTCAGTTTTCAGTCTCTGCGTTAGTCCACAGTGTTACGTAATGTGATCCAGACCGTCCTGGGTTTTAGTGAATAAAGCACCTGTTTTTGATTTAATAGAAGAGAGGATATCCTAACAATTTGTGTCTTTGTTTTTAAATATATGAACACCTCACAGAGGCTGTTTCACTCAATTAACTCTTTCACCTTTATTCTGTTTAAGTCAAATGTTTGATTAACAAGATTCATATTTTTAAAGGAGAACACTGACCTCACTAACAGGAAGTAAATCATTCAACTAGAGTACAGAAAAGTATTTCTATTAACAAACACTCAAACACTGAAATGATTGTGTGATTCATTTAGAAAATACGTAGATCTCCCCCTTAAATAACAGCCAGAGCCTTAATAATTTGGAGATATATGTGTCAAAAAAGAGAAGAATGTGTCTTTTGCACAGATCTAACTTATTTACAAATAATCCCCCATTTGAAAAAAAAATTAAATTGATTTGGTGGCTTTCCTTATTCAATTTTATTAATTATTATTCCCTCATCTGAAGTATATTAAAATGTGAGCCTTATGTACTTTTATTAAATGACTTTTCTTGCGACAGACGGACAGTAAAGAATAAATGTGACTGTGCTACCTGCTGGACACACGTGTCAATGCATATATAAACCGCGAACTCAAAATATACAAACCGAAACAAAAAAAAACAATTGTAGTGAAAAACAAATAACAGTTGTGATAAAAATACTTACTAATGCGCAGACTCAAAAGCATATAGCGTAAAACCACGTAGGCATATTTTTCATGCACAGTGGGCGAATTGTGTCACTAAATGAAAGCTGAAAGAATTTCTCATCATTAAATAAAATGAACACTGAACAATTATAACGAGCATTAAAAGTGTGAAAATGAAAATAGCAAAAGATCAGGTAAATTAAACGGACCTCCTTCCGTATAAACAGCGGCCAATCAGATTTCAGTATTACTTCATTGCGTCATCGTGGAGGGAGTGAAAGCGTGAACTTTAAATGATTGATGGTAAATCAGACAGCGTAATAGTTCATCCACACATTGGTAAGTAGATAAATGTTTATAAATGTCTGTATTAGTGACAGTCTGTAGATGATACGTCTGTGATTTATGTCGTCTGTTTGTTTACTTGTTTTATTTTTACAAGTGTTGCGTAAATATTGTCACGTGTAGATATGAACCATATGAATCTAAACTTTTGTCAGTGGAACGCTGCAAGATAATAAACAAACTCATAAGTTTAATCTGATACATGATACAATAACAGAAACGGCATTTTTACTTACGCTCATGAGACTTACTTTGCATATCCTAAAAACAGAAATACTGTTTTGCCCACAGTATTAACATTTAATCACTCATTTACTGGTACAACATTTATATTTGTTTATTTAGTTTAATAAACAAACAACATGTATATTATTTAGTTTTGACAGTTTACGCCTCTAATATCACTTAATACTGCATCACCCAGCGGTGCAGTACACACACAGTCTCATAACTGGCACATGACTGAGCGATG
Organism: Ambastaia sidthimunki; assembly: GCA_036877625.1. Taxonomy (NCBI): domain Eukaryota; kingdom Metazoa; phylum Chordata; class Actinopteri; order Cypriniformes; family Botiidae; genus Ambastaia; species Ambastaia sidthimunki. The sequence goes on along the minus strand of JAZGTK010007013.1, from coordinate 8,974 downwards.
ATGATGATGATGAAGTCAATGCCTTGTTTTGAACACAACACCTCTGGTCTTTTGCTCCCGAACAGCAAATCTTTTGCTCTCTGTTCACACTTGCCTGGTCTTACCATGTTGTTTTAGGTTTTTGATTTAGGTGAGGGATGGTGAGAGTTTTAGTGTGTAATCTTCTGCAAATGTAAAAACAAAAATATTAATAAATAATATGGTTGTTTAGTTTATGTTTAATGTAAATGAATTGTTAAACAATAAACGACCAGATGGTGGCGGTGTTGCATACAGAATAATGTGCGACCTGTGAACGCGTGTTTTAGGTGGTTCAGTGTGTGGTTCAAGTTTACACTTATGCAATAAGTTCAGTCTGAGTCATCTTGAGAGACTTATTAATATTTGTATATATTGATTCAGTCATTAGACAGTGAGTGTTTTGTGCATAGATTCAATTTTAACAGATTCTCTCCTTGTCTTATTACCATTTGTTAAAGCAACAAACTCAGGGAATTGAAAGCACTTCAAGTTAAAACAACATGGTTATGCCTTCCAGCATTGACATGCTTTTTACTTGTGAAAAACATTTTTATTGTGTTCATATTTTTCCTCCGGTGTGGCGCAGTGAAGAATCAGCATGACTGAAGCTTTTCTCTTGTTGTGGTGTAAACAGGGCGTGTTGATTCATGTCTGCAATTATCTCATTTCTCTCCTCAAACTCTTGCATTCCTTCATGCAATAAACATAAGGAAGGGTCAAACACTTTTAAAGGCATAATGATGATCTGGGGGAGCAAAAGTGGGTTGGTCTGTCCTCCATCAGCCGTGTTTAACAGATCATTCCCAGGTTTGTGGCTGGAGACTGCTGGGCAGTTTGTTTTGTTTTAGGAGGAATGCATTCAGTATAAATTTAAAATATTGTATTTGATAACTCGCCATCTCTCAGTCATTGATATCTCACTGTGGCTTTGTTTTGAGGTCACCCAAGATCGTACACAACCCTTCTTGTTTTATAACAATTATTTATTTCATTTAAACTGATTGATAAGACATTTCCAGACTGCACAAACATGGGATTCCAGAGGCATTTTAAAAGTGCTCAAAGATGTCAGAGCTCACTTATGGCCCTTTAAGGGTCTATAATTCTGCAAAGAAGTTGGCAAGTTTTGCCCTGTTCAAAAAATGCCAGAAGAAAACTCCTCTGTACATACTGGCAATAGAAGCAGAGATGATATTCAGAATAGAGAGAGAAAGAGAGAGATACTTTATTTATCCCGTAGGAAATTCAGGAATAGAATAGATGACTTCCAGTAGATAGCAGAGTAATATCAGTGCTCAGGAGAAAGTTATTTATTAATGTGGTTGACAAGTTTATATTCTAAATAACTGCTGTGAGCTCAAGATACAAACGCTGCACCATTTCAGGTGTTACAGTGATCGGTTGTCCTCTTAACCTCCAAAAAGTTATCGTGATTCGATTTTTTTCTTGCTGGGGAAAACGGGTGGGGGATGCTGGGAATGGAGGCTGTGGTGGGTGGTGGAATGCCATGGAGCTATTGAAATTCCAGAGCAGATTTCACATGTTTTACACTGCCCTCATTTGGACTCACTTCACGGGCCTGCAGATGTGGAGCTGGAACAGGTGATGAAGATAGGCAAGCTCTTATTGGCTGAGCAGCCTCGAAAGGCCCACCAAAGGCAGGAATGAGAAGCGAAGGTGGGGTGACTGGTAGTTGTTTCTGTCCAAATTGGTTCCCATGTCTTCTTTAGAATTTAATGGGCAGCGGGAATCTGAAAACTTCTTTAATTTGTGAGAAGATGGGTTTCTCCCCAGGTCACATACCAAGAGTTGTGTGTGTCTGTCCATGTATGAAATGGTTTCACATTGCCATTGTTTAGCAGTGGTGTCACTGTTGTTAAGCTAGCTTGAGTCTTTGAATGAGTCTGTTGAGTGGTTTTTTTAACAAAGATGAAACCTTAAAAAGAAATGACAAGGTGTGCTGCCTCTAATGTGCAATAATGTGAGTCTTATGTGTTTACTTATGGCGTATGATTTTGATGTTAAGGGTCAAATCGAGCCTGCTAGAGATCATATAGAAACTAGAAACGGAATTCTAGATTCTCCATAAAGATTCGAGAGTCATGTAACATGTTCTTTTGACATGCGATCAGCAGACAGAACCCTTATCATCTTAAGATATATGGCAACCCAAGGGCTTTGCTGTAAGTACAGTACACATACTGTGATGGCATGTCTGATATAATATAATATACAATATGTGCTAATGCAAAACTCTTTGTGCAATTACTGATCCATACTTGTGATTTAAAAAATGTGAGTCATAGAAACTCAAGAGTGATTAAAAGTACGACAGATGGAAAGAGAGCGAGACAGAAAGAAAATTGAACTTAAAGTGGTGTTAAGATAGTTATCTCATTTGCATACCTTCTTCCCCACTAACCTGGCCCTGCCGAATGCCACAGACTTGCCAAATTTTGTATCCTTTAAAAGAAGGGAATACTGCGCTAGTACCGATTACACAAGCAGCATTTCCTGTGTTCCTGTGAGATTTTTGTCAAGCTCAGAGTGTCAATGAAGGCTGGAATGCTGGAACATGATTGTTGTTTCTGAAGACTCATAACCCTCAGCCCCAGAGCCCTTACATCACGAGCCCACCCTGTTTACACACCACCCGCTCGCAGTGACCTGCCATGTAAGGTATTGAGTGGAGAGCCCTCACTGCACAGAACAGAGATTCAGTCACTGCCACAGGTTGAGTGAGAGAGTGGGAAGGAGGTGACTCGGGTCTGACAGATTTTTGTGCAGTGAACAATGGTGAGATTAAAACGTCTTTACTGAGACTCAGAGGCATAAAAGTAACATCATTTCTCTGTGTGTATGTGTGTGGATGATTCCTGAACATCTGATATTTAGGCAATATCACGTCTTTTTCTCTTTACCTCTATACATAGAGGGTCAGAAATAAATGCTGTATAAGGAAGCACAGGCCAAAATCATTATTAAAGCTGCACACCATAACTTTTGGGTTAACCAGAAATCAGTTCTTGAGCAAGAACATGACAGATCAGTGTTCAACACAGTTTGAGCTGTGCAGTTCATCCTGATCCACGTTCTGTTCCACACAGTATCAGAGCGCAGCGCACTGTTGTTTTTCATTTCTTCACTCTGCAGAAGATCTTTCAGCTGCGGTGGGTGACAGCATGTCGGTGAGGGTGAGCAGTGCTGTGAGTGTGCTGACCAGCTCCATCAGCTCCTGACGTCTCCACCCTCACAGAGGAGGCAGACAATGTGCTTTGTTGGTCAAGGTTTCTGTCTTGACTCCCCGTTACAGACGTCAGCTGCGGTACATCAGTCAGTGAATTTATAATACTGCTTTTTGTTACAGTGGTGGTGGATTGATTTCATGTAGCTTCTATTTACCAGCTAACAGGAAATGTTTTTACAACATTCTTGGCTATTAGAACATTAATTAAACATTTTTTATTTGCAGTGCTTTTTTAAACGTTCCACTAACAACTTAAGAATAATGTTTTTGAACATTTTAAAGAACATTTACATTTTTGTAATAACATTTTTAAGAACTTTAGGAGAACGTTAGCCAACGTTTTGAGAAAATTTCTTGTTAGCTGATATAAATTACTTTCCTCATTGTGAGCATTCACATTCAAACTGGAGTCAGATCAGTTGTGCCACATATTGTTGTATGATTGTGCATACAGATTCTGTTCTGGATCAGATCCAGTTATTCAGACCAGAAAAGCTCTGTTTGCTCTCTCTAAACGGCTGTCTTCACAACTATGACAGACATGCCAAGAATTCCACAGATCACTGTGTGTGTCGATATTGCTCAAAGATATGCATCCGCATTCACAGAAACCTGACTGATGAAAACTGCACCCACATGTTATTAAGCTCACAACGCCTGTGTGGGAAAAATGAAACGCTTGGAAGTTAATTCCTTCCCAGATCAGGACAGAGATGTTCAAATGCCAATGTCTTTCTCTTCATTCATGTTTGGATTTAAGTACTCTTCATAGGTGAAATGATTTTGATACTGAGCTAATCAAATGTTCTATCCTCTGACCACAACCCTTACAGAAATTTTTATTTCATAAAAAATGTTTTTAAGAAGTGTTCTTGTAAACCATGCTTATGTTGTTATACTACTGCTATACTGTCCCTATACACATTTGTATATGCACATTTTTTCTACTCACAGAATGTTGCATTACTACCTTCCTAAAACATCATTCAGGAACTCAGAAGTGTTCCTGGATGAGAAAAGAATATAACGCAACTTGTTCTTGTAACATCTACATAATTGCAACACGGGCACAATTTGCAGTCCTCAGTGTATTCATTTTTAAATGCAGAAATAATCTGTATTCAAATAAACGTGCAGTTCAGTCTGAGGCCGGAATGAAACTGATTTGTTTCCAGTCCCAGTGGAAGTGGATTCCTGAGGGTTTGGTTCTTGTTTTGTGGTTCTTGTTTTGTCCTCCCTGCCTGGCCCAGCCCAGCTGTGGGAACAGAGCTGTGGGGCGTAACTTCATGCACACACACACACACACACACACACACACACCTTATAGCTCCCACAGGCCTTTGCCACAAATGTATACAAATATATAAGACCGTATAATGTGTTTAATATTTTTGTTAGCAACATACAGTAAGTAGTCAAAAATGCTTTGTATTGTGTTTATTTTTTTCTTATGGCGTGTTCTTAAGAATGTGAAATGAACTTATAAATTGTTTTCTGTCACAGTTACTTTAGACCTCATTTTTCAGCACCTGGAAGTTGTATAGAAATCATTTTGGAACATGTTTTTTTATAACAGATTTTGTGTGCAGTAGTGCCTCAGATGGTCCGTGAACTGGGTGGTCTGTAGATTAAATTCAGTGTGTCCACATGATAATTTTAATCAGCTCGTCAAACGCAGACTGTGTATTATTGTAAACCGTTTTGTAAAATAATATAAAACTATTTCATTTCATAGAAAAAGTTTTTAATTGCTCTGATTGCTTTATAAATTAGTTTAATTGATTTATGCAACAACAAATGAAGTTGTGTAAATTCTCTGATTCTCCATATTTTACAGTGGTTCAGTAACTCTTCTGAAATAAGGCAGGAAGTCTTTAAACGTACACATTGACTTCTACAGCTTCAGTCAGAGAATACAGTTTATAGATCACGTGAAATTTAAATGCATCTAATCTGCTATTGATGGAGGATAAGAGCTGTTTCGTCAAATCAGGTGTGGGTTTGTTTTGTCCTACCATATAAGAAATACAAGGTTGCCTTCTCAATACAATAGAATTCAGTTTATTTTCATGTATGTCAGAAGAAACTTGATTATGATGTTAGTAATGTAGGAGAATTATTGTTACACTCTTTCTGCATAATGATAAATGTGTTAAACAGGTCGAGATGACAGTTATGGGTGTACAGGCTAACAATGTTAGGTTGTACGAATGTTTCCCTAAATTTCCATTTAGTAACAAAAATGTTAAAAATGTTGTTTTGAAAGCTCCAGGAATGTTCAAAACATACTTTTTTTAGATGTTGTATTAACGTCATTGCTTGGTTATAAGAACGCTATTCAGACATTTGTAATTCTATTTAAAATGCTCCACTAACAACTTAAGAATAATGTTTTTGATACATGATGTATAACATTTAAAGGTTCTACTAATGTTATTGCATTTGAACATTTTGAGAGAACTTTTAGTGGACATAAACCAACAGTCTGTGAATATTCCCTGTTAGCTAGAGAAGGTTCAGTTCATTAGCTGAATGCTAGCTGTGTCTCAAAACAGAAGCGTCTGTCAGGGAGAAAAACCGCTTGCCTCTGTTACAGCTGTATTTTCAGCTGCTTACAGAGATCACAGTAGTTTTTAAAATAATCTGTTTAACGCATCAAACAGTGTTCTTCAGTTTTTCAACTAACCTTTCCCCCTAATATGTCACTGTGTTTGGCTGCAACCCATGAATCTCTTTCAGAAATATGACCTGTGTCTGCAGCCTCATTTTCCAGCGTTACACTTTGCTTTGAATGAGAGAATTTGTGTGTTTTTCAGGACACACCAGCAGAGCTGTTTTATGTTGTCAGTTCTGCGGTCGGTGTTGCTCCCCTCCGCATGTGTTTAGCATGCCGTGTCTTAGGAAAAAGCCACCACAACTATGTCATGCGGACATTTATTTTTGCCTTGTAAAATGACTCAAATTTTGTGGCATTTTTTTAAATAGTGACACAACGCTCTCTCCTCGAAGTAAACGGTCTGAGGCAATATGATACCTTTATGGTAAATAATGAGCTAGCTCAAGCATTTTTTAATTTGCATTGAAACGGGGTAAATAACGTTAGCCGTCACTGAGCCCACACTAACATGTGGATCTGAATGTGTCACTGGTCTCTGACGTCCAGACGTCATACAGTCTTCTGCTAGGACGGACTGCAGCTAAATGGATATAAAAAACCTCTCTCGTTGCTTTTGAATTTGTAGTATGTTAAACTGTGCTATTCCTCAGCAGATCTGTGTAGTTGCTGTGCGTTTAGTCTCTTTAGTCCCACTCGTCTCTTTGCTCTTCAAACCAATCGTAACAAATCCTAAGAAACCCAAGGTGTGCTCGTGCACACGCCACACCTCTAAACTCAGATTTCTCTGTCTGCTCACCTTCTGAATGGACGAGGGCAAAAAGAAAGTCAGTCATTGATTTCATAATAAAACGCTGAAGTAAAACCTGCTGAATACTAACACAGATTAGCCGCCCACGCCTGTCCTGTGAATAAAGACTCCAGATTGTACAGCAGCCCACACAGCCGCCATTAAAGAGTGACACCCCGACACATGTGCCTCTCACCTCCGGCACGCAGCTTCTCAGTCTTCATCATGTGTGCTGTGAGAAGCCGGTTCAGTTTATACTGCTACACTTACACCGTATGGCACAAACGGTGTCGCTTTCATCTCTCCTCAATCGATGAAAGAACTGAGAAGTCCCTGAGCTATGAGAGAGCAATTTATGAGAAATAAAACTGGTTGGTTTTATAGCAGGTCTGTACCAAGGATCACTTGCTACAGAAGTGTGACAACAACGGTATCTTAGTGTTCAGGAGAGAGATCTTCTGTTGTCCCGTCATCCACGTGCTGTAGATGAGACATGAGGAACTTCTTCTCTGAGGCCACGAACTCAGTCTTGTGAAATGTGAACAAGTGATTGAAAAAATGGCTGAAGCTTATTAACAGTGCTGCTCTCTGAGGACAGTGTTTACTGTGTTTAGCAGGTCCGTTTCATCAGTTATTGGGCAAGTACAACAGTGTTTGATACAACAGCCTCCTCCCCCGAATCAGAACAGAAACTTTATAATAATGATTTATAATTTGAGGTGTCCGGGAAATATCGCTTTGACTTGAACATATGTACAGAAAAGTACGTGAAGTAACCTGCAATATTATGGTTGAAATAGCTTTTTAGAGCGTCAGTGCAACGTAAAGATGATGTTTCACAGAGCTGCTGAAACTGATGACTGATACATTACTTGCATGTGGAGTTTATGTGTAACACTGTTTGAAAAATCCAGTGTTGAAGTACTTTAATATATTTTATATATTGCTTAATATATATTAACATTAAACAGCAGTGTCACAACAGCACAGCAGTGGCCTTTAGTAAACAGAGGAAAATGGTGCTGGTGGTGTGACCTGTAAACGTTATGACAGAAACCTCATATGACTCATCGCCTCAGCAGTGTCTAAATGAAGTCTTGACACCAGCACTGATGTATATGAAGACTTGTCACTTATCAAGGGCTGTTAGCTCATCACTGATAAATGTCAGTTTCTCTCTGTGAGATTCATCCAGGTGTTCTTAGTTTCTGCATGTTTCTGCAGTATTTGCTACATTGTAAACAAGTGCCCTCAACCCCCTCCTCCCCAAACTAGACAAAGCCCCTCAATATAAAAAAAGAAAATTGTGTTCTAAATAAATGTTAAGTCAGTCATAGCTAGGGATGTAGAAGCGGCTACTTGCCTCACTCCTGTGACAATGAGTTCGGCCAGCAGCTCTGTTCCTTCAGAATCTCTTCACCTCCTCAATGTCACCTTTGTTTTTAATTTCTGTCCCACATGCATTAACTTCCACTAATTAATTAAGACGTCCACGGGGAATTTATAACTCGAGTCTCATCAACTTGAGTCAAGATTATAATAACATGCCAACCTGTGTTAAAACAAGTGTGTTAAAGACAGAAATCTCGTCTGTTTTGTTTATCTGCTCATCTCAGTGGAATTGCTTTTCTGTGCTTGAACTTCGCACCTTGCTCTGAGCACTCTAGCTCACTCCACTGCCCCCCCCACACACACATCTGTGCCAATGCAGCCCACTCCTCTTTCTGGAGTTCTGGAGAGAAGAGCTGGGCTCCGCTGAGCAGCTGGTGAAGAGGCAGAAAGATGACGCCTCCTTGCTCGCTCTCTCCTTCTTTCTTCTCTAAGCCAAGTTCCATCTGAATGTCTGTAGTCCAGGCAACTGAATTCACTGGACAGACTAATGCATTCAGTGTTTGGATTCATCATTGACATGTAATGTAGAGGGTAATCCAGGACTAGTTGTCAAACAAAGAAGTTATCACAAGGGCTATGTGTCAGTAAAAAAAAGGCAATTATAAAAAAATCTGTAGAATTTATTTACAAAGTGTGTTGGTTTTATTATTGCTTTTACTGTTATTTTATTGTTCTTTACTGTGTTACTGTTATTTTCCTGATAACAGTGTGGATAACGTGTGAAACTCCTCTGACCCTGATCAGAAAATCTGCTGCAGGGCTATGACAGGAAGTCAACTAATGGTCATTCATCAGTAAGAGCAGTGTAAACAGAGGAAGTGAGAGTGTTAGTTATGTGGGCAGTGATGTGTGTAAAGCACAGGGACGAGGTGTATACGTTACTCCACTAAGCTTTTAGGGTTTCTTGACT
>JAZGTK010007012.1:0-19937 GCA_036877625.1 Ambastaia sidthimunki | reverse complement strand
GCACAAAGCTGAATGGAACAATTTGTGGTTAAACACATTTTAGATATAATACAGCAATACCTTTTATGGCTCAAACCAAAACAATAACATTTAACCCTCAGTTTACATTTTTGACAGATACATTTATGCCAAGCAACTTACAGTGCATTTAAGATACACAATTTATCATTTTAGTTTTTTCTGGGTCTTGAACCCATGACCTTGATGTTACTAGGGCCATTCACCACCAGTTGAGCTACAAAACATTTGGACACAGAGGTTAGATCTCCCAGTCTCTTGTGATTTTAAAAGGTGTTTCACATTTTGTTTATCCCAGGTTTAAGATCTTTTAACCCAAAGAGAGCAGGTTATGGCTACTTTTAATCCTGGGTTAAACAGTTTCAAAGGATTTCTGTTTTGCTCATATATTTGTTTTGCAGTACAAAATAGTAAAGGTGAAACATGGATTAAGATAGTTCAGAATAACATTAACCCAGGGTTTAAAATGATCATGGTTTAGTGTGTGTGTGTGAGTGTGGGGCACAAATACATACATTTACAGAGTAAAACCTGAGTAAAGTTTCAATTGTAAAACTGCAGTTTTCTGTTAGGGTCATGGTTAGATTGAGGGTAAGGTTATAGTGTTTGTAAATAGCTGTGTATAAAACAACAGATGTCTATGGAATGTCCCCATTTAGAACGATAAGTTCACACGTGTGTGTCAACATACTGTGCTGTGGAAGTAACTGAACAAACAGGATGTAACTGTGGGTTTCCTGTTATGGCCTGTTTGAATTTTGCTACCTCTGAACATCTTCTTAGAAGTCCTACAATAGCAGTAAAACTCAACACGCTGCCCCCATTAAAAACAAATCAATTAAAAATCAAGAAATTTAGGCAGACTTCTGTGAATCTTCTGTGCCAAGAACAATAGATTGAAAAAAGTCAGTCTCTCTAATATAAATGTAAAAGTGTTGACAGTAGTCGGAAATTAAATTTGTTTTGTTAAAAAACCAAATCTGAAACATATTTGATAACTCAACGGTCAATGTATATACGTCATAAACTGATGTGTGATGAGTCAACAACTATTACCAAACACGGACCAGGGCTGCATTTCTCAAAAGCATCTTAAGCATGAGTATATCATAGCACCAGTTGGCACTAATGATATTCATGAACAAAAGGCTCATGATGCTTTGGAGAAACGAGGCTCAGGACGATATAACCTTAAATCTAAACAAAAGAAAAAAACAGGCCTGAAGTGTATGAACGTCTTTTCGCAGAAAGACCTCCCACCAGAGTGAACCAATCAGATTTGTCATCTGCTTTGAAGACCCCCAGCCTCATCAGTGACAATCAGATGCTGAGATGGAAAGGATAAGACTTACTGTCACAATTGTGTGTAAGTACATTTGTGTTTCAGTTTTTTATGTAGTTTGATAATACTTGTATTGACAGTTATAAAGATGCATATCTAAAATATGATATATTGACTGTTTAAACTTGTATATGTTTCTGCAGGTGTTTTGTTGTTTAAACACCAGAGAATCTTCGGGACAGAAGTGAACATCAGTGTTAAACCAGGAGACAATGTCACTCTCTTCTGTGATTGTGTCATACCAGTTGGGTTTTACGCATTTTGGATCAAAAACAACTCATATGGAAATGAGTCTCTATTAGTTAGTCCTGACGACTTGTTTACAGGGAAATTTCCACACTTTAGTTTTGTACTGAATAGTTCTGGAAGCTCCTTTGATCTGCGTATCGAGAACATCAGTGTATATGATGAGGGAATCTATTACTGCGCAAAAGCAGAAAAAAAAATAAGTACAGATGTAAATGGCAACATAAACAATAAGATGGAGTATCAGTATGGGAACAGAAGAACTCATTTATCTGTTGTAGGTGAGTTATTATTCCTATTATATCCTATATATATCCTATATATATATTCTATATATATATTATCCTATATATATATTAACTTAAGACTTGGTTAGTGAGTCAGGCTTGTAATCAGTAGGTTGCCGGTTCGATTCCAGCGCCGGCAGGTAGCAACTGAAGTGCCCTTGAGCAAGACACCTAACCCCCAATTGCTCCCCGGGCACTGCAGTGCTGCCCACTGCTCCGGGTGTGTGTGTGTTCACAACTTGCAGTGTGTGTTCACTCCTCACTTGTGATGAGTTAAATGCAGAGGTCACATTTCAGTTATGGGTAACCATAACTGACAAAAACATGTCACTTTATAGCATTAAAACAAAGGCTGTGCCACAAAAATATCCATCCGAAATTCTGCTGGCATTACTATGAAATCTACTCATAGAAATATTATTTAATTATGGTTAAAAATGGTTATTAATAATTTATTAATTATGTTTAATTAGACAAACAAAAGCAATTAGACAAATTCATCTATATTCAGACTGTATGATATTTACTTTCATTGTAAAGATTAATCTTTTCTACCAAATGTAGGTACACATACGTTTGTGTATGTAAATGAGCATTTGGACATTTAAGCTACTTTTAAATGTATACATTTTTACGGTACTATATAAAATAATATCAGCATTATATACGTTTTATATATACATATATGTAACAAACATGTGCGAGCTGGAATTCTAGACACGCATGCAGTATATTCCCACCTCTGTAACATGTTCAGTGGCATGTGGAAATTTACTCGCGTTATGTGAATGCTGTAATTAAAATAAAATAAACTCTGTCCATCCAAAGATGTGCTGATTATGCAAATGTTTAGATCCAGTATCTGCTGTCACAGAGCCCACTGACCACCTTCCTGAAGACAATATGCTGATATGGACACTGCTGGTCAGTGTGTGTGCTGTGTGTGTTCTCCTCTGCTCCATATGTGTGTTCTGCCTCTGTCGTCAGAAGAAAACTACAGGTACTCAAAGACTCTAGATCTGTCTCTGAAACAGCTGTACTAATCACAGTTTTACGAAAAAATGTGTAAAAATGACCCATTCAGTGTTGAATGGCATGAAATATTTTTAGCTGTTCAGCTGAGCTTTAAGCTTTGTGAATAATTGAAACTGAATTTTAAATCTCACAAATGTCAAGTTTGTCCAGGTTTCAGTGATATTATTATAACTTACATTTCTGTAGGTTCTAAGACTGAAACACAAGATAAGACCAGACATGATGAGGTAATGCTTTACATTATATACATTAACCAACATCAAACACTGTAGTACTTGATACATGCATTGCTAACTTAAGAGTTTAACTCATGTTGGTGTAACTATTTGTTAAGATGTTAGCACAAGCTTTGTGACTTTTTTAGTGTTTCTGATATTTAAATACATTTTCAGTTTCCTGCAGTAACAGTTATTTGTTTTGCACTTTAAATGAAGCGTTTATGAAACGTTTTTTCTTCCAGGAAGATGAAGTGTATTATGCCTCACTGAACATGTCGTCCACACAGAAACAGAAGAAGAAGAGGTTACGCGGTTCTGACTTTAGTGTTTATTCTGAGGTCCGAACGAAAAGCGCAGATTTCTGACTGTTTTTGGTGTTATAATCACCGCAAAAATCTTATTTAAAAAATATATTTATTTTGTTTAACACAGTGTGTAATAGGGGCTTTTCATAACCCCTTTCCCTCCATAATAATAATAAGCATTATTTACAAATTGTTTTTTGTTGTTGTTTGTTTTGATAAATGTGGTTTGATTGTAGTTCTATTGCAACATCTTTAAATAGCAAATCATGCAACGTCATGCTGTGGACATTTAAATGGGAAAATATATGCATTTATTTATTTGGCAGACATTGTTACAAAGTCTTTATTGTTTTTTATCAGTACATATATTTGCGGGCAACTGAGCTCATCTTCTAGCACCATTTTCTACCAGCTGTGCTACAGGAAGCAGCAGACGTTACCTTTCCTACTGCATATTGTGTTTGGGTGGTGTTACATGCTGACACATTCACAGGTTCGGTAAAATAAAGCGTAACCACAAAGGTTTCCACTTGAGCATGCAGCAGACAAGAGGTCGTATGTGTGCGTGTGTGTGTGAGAGAGATAGAGAGACAGTGAGTGTGTGTGAGAGAAAGAGAGAGAGTGTGTGTTTGTGGTTGAATTCAGAGGTTTGCATGCAGGCAACATTAAAAACCTTTGCCAACTACTGCTGTGAAAAATGTGGTGAACTAAAACAAAAAAAAACATCTTGGGAAAAGTGTTACATCTGCATTATGCTGACGCAGTACACAGACAGCGACACCAGGATCGTGGGTTTAATTCCTTTATCAGCACAAACTGATCAAAAATAACTAGTTTGAATGCAGTGTAGACCTAAACCAAGAAACACAGAGCTTAAACCACATGTCTGACCAAGTTTCATTTTCTTAGGTTTCATTTTTGTTTGTTATTTTCCTCTACAGCTGTCTAGCTTATTTGAAGACTAGCTTATTTTGCAAACAAACGTTATGAGAACAGTATAGACACTGTTCACTAACTGAGCATACGCCAGTACTGGTAACAGTTATGTCTCACACGACTTTAGTCTTCTGACGGCACAGCCAACATTTCTGGATCAAGACCATCAATAAACAAACACGCTGTCTACATTAGATTCGTCCGAATGTGGATCTTGAGGTTTTTCATCACTGCTCAGGGAATTATCCGCTTATTTTCCTGAATGCAAACACGAACAGCAACGACAAAGCAAATCTTACTGGCCTTTATAAAAAAAATCAGAAACCTGCGTCATGCTGGGGTGAGTTAGTTCCGCTTTGAGACTATTGCATTAGAATGCTATGTTTAATATATTGCTTCACCCTTTAATCTATACAGTATTTTTTTTATACCTAAATATACAACATGGATAATAATTGTTCTAATTGTTTTGGGCACTCGGATGGATGACTAAATATTTTGAGTTTATACACAGCGGTGGTCTCACTTTTCCGGCTCCCGTGATATTTATCACTCATTTGCGCCACCTACTGGCTTGTTTGTGTACTATGATGAAATTGTCACTGAGCGAAACTTATAACTCTAAATTAACGAAAACGTTAATGTTAAAACACATAAAATAACTGCATTACTTAGCACTAATTAAGAGATTATGAAAATTTGAAAGTGAACATTTTAAATGCCCCAGTCACCATGCATTGATGTGTTTTTTGACACAAAGAATAAAAGATAAAAATAGTGCAAGATAAAAAGTAATCGAATTTCCATGTGTCCTTTAATTCCTGAGTCATACAATTAAATATAAATAGTATTGGGTTTGACATCTGACTCAAAAAAGGCAACAGTAAATGATGATTTTTACATTAACTTTGAAAAACAGACAATGTCATTCAGCACAATGGACAGCTCCCAGTTCTGACTGTATAATAATCAGTAGACAATGTCTATTATGAACAACGACTGTCAAACAAATATATTAATAAAATATACTGAAACTTATATGCTGAAACTTAGGAATTTACAGTACTACAGAAACAAATAATAAAACATCATTTAAAAGCGGCCAAGTGATATCAGCTGTAAACTGACATAAAATATTACAAATACAACTCAAACGTAATGTTACAGGAAAACATTAACTACTATTAACATTCAGTCCCATTCTAGCCTGTGGTGTCACCATTCTTTCAACAATTGTTATGTTTTAAAAAAGGATGAAAAAAGTTCCTACAAGCCTCTCTGATGATTTGATACAACGGCTGAATTTTACCCAAACATTCGTAGGCCGACGTTCCTTTCCTCCTTTTGTTCTTCTCATCTTCTTTGGCATCACTCAGATGCAGAGCATTGCAGATTCTCTGGTAAGACATGATTTGTGTGGGAAAACGCAGACCGAAATATTCAGACTCTCGCCAATAATCTGTCAGGGAGGAGCACTTAAACCCATGAAAATGACCAGCGCTAGGAATGACTGTAGCTCCTCCTGAGAAATCTTTTCCCAGGGCTTGTCTATTTTCTGCCATTTGGTTCCATGGATGTTCGTGTGAGCTACAATTTCCTGCAACATGCTTCTTGAGAGGAACAGGTGAAAAAAATTTTAGAGGATTGCTGCATGCGTTGGGCACAAACTTTGGCCCAGGTGTTTGGACAGGTGTGAAACTTGGCTGAGGAGGTTCATCACATTGTGCCACCTTTCTGTTGGGACACCAGAAGAAACATTATCTTCAGAGCAGATGTGGAAGACAGATGGAGGTGTTTCCTTGACTGTAGGCCAGACTCTGAATCCCAGTCTTCCTTTGGTGAGTTTATTTGTGATGAAGGCCTAAAGGAAAGCAGGATTATCAATGTTCTTTACAACTCTACTGACCATGCTTCACTTGTAGCAGTGTGAGTTCTGACTCTTTCTATAATTATATACATCTATAATGTCTCCAGTCTAGACACACTTTTGCCCTATGCAAACTATACCTACTAAAGTTGGTGTGGCCCTAGCAATATTCTTGTGTCACCTCCCTTAACAATTACAAAATCTATTAAAGTTGGTGCTACTACAGCAAAAACATGGTAAAGAAACTGATGAAGTGTAAAGAATATAAACACGAAAACTTACTGATCTAGAACAGTGTCAAGACCATCCATAAACATCTCTTCTGTTGTGGCATCCACACTGGAGGCCACACGGTCTTGATCACACAAAACAAGTTAATATTGGGAATGATCTGTGGAGCAGGAGACACTTTTTATACGGTTAGCTGTTGGCGTATGACAACTCCTCTAGTTCGCTGCTTTTTCCTCACAGCGTATGTATTATGTTGCCATCTAGTGGTCAACTACATATAGCGTAAGATAAAGTATATTAATTCCATTAACAAGTTTGTATTTATATTATATTTTGGGGTCTGTCACTAGCACATATTTTCACCTTCCATCGTTATGTGGAGTATAAAACTGGTAAAAAACGTTTGTTTTAACTTCTTTCTCTTTAAAACTCCTCCCTCACAAACGCTAAGTCTGCTCTGATTGGTCAGCTGGACCAGACTGTCGTGATTGGTCTTGCTTGAACAGTTGATATCTAAATAATAATTTGTAAAAAAAAAAAAAAAATCTTCCCATTTTATCACTTTTATTGCACAGTTTTAGGTAAAAATCGGTCAACAAAGGAATATAAATTCCTATTCCAAAACTCTTAAGTTGACATAGCAAGTTAGCCGAGCACTGTAGACGTAAGGTTACAATTTGTACACATGCCCATCTGTCTGTCGTTTAAAAACTATTCAAGACAGTAGGAATGACAAACAATCTGCATAATTCTACACGATTTTAGGTAAATCGGAGTTTATGAAGCAAACATATTTCAACTCAAAAGACTTGGAAGTAACTGGCACTGCTATTACTGGGTAACAAAGCATGAGTTTAATAGTGACACGATTAAAAAATACTCACAAATATGTGTTGCACTGTGTCTGTCGGGTCCAATACAGAAGGCACAGCTTCGTTTTTTAACTTCAGTCCCTCGGCAAATCCTGCGTCGAACTGCGCCTTGTTTACAAATGAATCCGGAGTAAAATGCAGCGAACAAACAAAGTCTTAATAACTCGATCTAGAACTGTATTGAAAACAAACTTGAGCCACGCAATCCTTATGTTGGGGCATGAAGGAAGGCAATGCAACGACTGAGTTTTGCCACAACCTGGTATTGCACATCGTCTTGGCGCCCCTGAAGCCATTTTTATTGCTTGTTAGCTGTAGTAACGCAGCGGGTTAGCGTCTATCATTTACTTACTAGCTGGCATGCGCGAAACCCCGCCTTTCTGTGAGAATACTCCGCTCTGATTGGTCCTCCGCACACACCGCGTGTTTACAGAGAGATGAGCGAGTTAGCAAGAACTATAGTTGCTAGACACGTTACGTGTAAATATATTCAATATTATATGATATTATAAAATACACACAAAATTTATTACAACACTTGGTGATTCAGAGACGCTTGTTGCTCTAAATAAAGTGGTTACTGACCCATCAGCGTCTTCTCGACATGATTTCTCATTAACCTGCAGAAGTGTTTCACTGGCTGTCAGTAAACACATAGGCGAGCTTTATGCTAATGTTACGCTAATATTACGCTTTATGCTAATATTATGCTAATATAACTGTTACAGATTCTAACAGGTAACGAGTCGTTGAGGCGGTTCCAAATGTTTTTTTTTTTGGGAGACAATAGCTTTATTTATCATGCATTTACAGATTTAACTTTGATGACAGTTTACATTCACATACATTCACACATTACACACTGCAATAAGAGTAATATTAGAGATAGTATAATAGGGGCACTATAAATAAATAATTAAAAAACACTATTATTTATCTTTATTAAAATACAACATTTATTGTTTTAAACATTTCACAATAGCCGCATTTATAAAGTACTAATATATTTAAATCTTTACTGCTACTATGTATAAAATGTACACTTCCCAAAGATCGTTTTTTAAAATAACAGGATACATTTTTGAATGATACCTATTTGACTAAATGTATTTGTGAAGCTCAATTTCCCCAGAGAGTTTTATTTTCATAATAAGAGGATGATTCACAAACGCCCATCAACAAGTAGACAGTGCTTTGCTCTGATCCTTTCAAGTGGATTACTAGGTCTGGCAAGCAAACAGTTAGTTAAACATCTAGTTGCACGTCATTATTTAACTTTGTTAATACTGTTAATTTGACAGAAATGTGAGTAAATGACATCAGTCGTGTGTCTTAGATTATGAAGGCACCTAAAATGTGCATCGCAGGTGATTCATAGGACCACATTTTTAAATAATAAAACATTCTAAAAGTAACAACAATCAGGTGGATAATATAATCTAATAAAATAACTCATCACTTTTCATATTCAATACTGTAAATACCACACTGCCCATATATCCAGTCAGTTTAGTTAAAACAGCTCACTGGCATGAATCAGATGAGAGATGACATCTGCATCAAAACCCTTAACAAAGTCTAACCCCCATCAGTTCTTCACAATCACAAACTAAGATGGATGGATCAAGACATACGTTCACCATGCTTATCTGTAAGAACAATTTAATCACATTGAAATAAGATTTTTACAAGTAAATTATTGAACAGTTGAACATGCTATAATTTGTGTTCTCTTTTCAGATGTTTTGCTATTGAGCTGGAAAATAATCTGTGGAGTGGAAATGAAAAAATTGCTCTCATGAATATCAACCCTTTATTTTGTTACTTTGTTTTGTAATTCTGGAAACTTCTCACTTTTATCATTGAAGAGACTGTATGTACAGAACTACATTTATTGATATGTTTACTACTTGTGTCTACGGTTTGTTTTCTAATATTGCTTGGCTCATTTGTGTAGCATGAAAGCTACAGAATTCAAGGTTTAAACCTTTTAGTGGCAGAAAGTTTAGGTTGTATTCAGTGTATCTGTTATTTATTTCAGGTGGATCAGACAGAGACACATCAGTGTGAGATGAGTAAGGCTGGAAAGTTCTGCCTGCATTCTGAAGTCACTTATAGACTTCTACCATCTACACATCCCTATACCAAGATGAGACTCTATCTGTTTAGTATTATGCAAAGCATACAACAACAGCAATTAGGTACAAATACATATACCATCAAACACACTAGTACCTTAAACAGCTAATTTACATATTTCTAAATATTAATAAGGCTCAATTGACGTTAGGAACGCTGAAGGTTGTGGATTCGATTCCCAGGAAACACATACTGCTAAAATGTATTCCTTGAGTGCATATAATATGTGACTATATATTAAAAGTTTACAACAAAATGTCTTTTGAAGGTGTGGCATCAAATTATTAATAGGCCTCAAATAATTAATAGGAATAGACGTTATGTTGATTTTTATCCAAATATGCTAAACAAACACAACAATGAACAGACAGATACTTTAATGTGGGGTCAGAAGATTCAGGCTCAATGTTATTTAGAATTTGTTGTAAATGGGACCAGTATTCCATTACCTTTGGGTAAAGCCCTCACACCAATGAGAACATCAAACACAGAATGCCAAAAAACAGATAACGCACATCTTTTAAGATTCATATATATCAGCAGACTGTATTTTTAATAAAAGAGAGAGAAAGAGAGGGTAAAAGAGGGAGCGCTTATTCACAGATTTGTTTAGCATTCAGTTGGAACAGTAGATGTTAAAGGCGGTTTTTATTAAGCATTTTGTTTTAAGCAACAGTGCATTTAATCAGAGCAACAGGATGTTAATATAGGTTTCCTGTGTTTGCTTGCTACCACAGCAGTGACTCTCAGTCTTTTGTTTCTGTGGTCAACAGTAAGCGCCAACCACAATAGTTTCCACTGGACATTTGAACAGCAGTGCATAAATATACATTGCAAAGGAGTCTTTGTTCATGTATTACTGTTTAATCAGTTCTAACTTTTTACTAGATTGCAAATGCATATATATATATGTGTGTGTGTGTTTAGGAAAGTGTACACGTGTGGACAGTGAACAGCCTGATAGCAAATTTGGCTCCTATGTTGGTTTGCCTACAAAAAGTTTTTTTACATTAAAAAAGTGGTACCAATCCTATATCAATGACACTTGAAAAGAGTAATCTGGCTTCATCCTTAATCTCAGTGGTTTTCAATCCTGGTGTAAATCTAAGTTTGTCAATTTTAATGTAGCACAAATAAAGTATATTTTACTAATTATTAACAGAAATAAATGTCAAATGACTTCCTCCTGCATTACATTTGTGGCCATTGGGGGGCCTACAGGTCGAAACCGACAGTGTTACAAAAAGAAGCCATGCGGCTGTGGGTCAGAAGGTCAGAAAATCCACATGTTTGAGGTGAGGTGAATACTGTCAGAGAATAACAGTAAAATATCAGGTTGGTAATAACAGGTTGGTATGGATTATTTTGGCCTATTGTTGAGTGGAAAAGTGTGTGTGAAAATTGTCTTGCGTTTATTGATGTTGCTACAGGTACATATTGTGCAGATTGTGTGAATATTGTGCAGCACCAGCGTTTTGGTGACACAGGATGTAATAAGTGGTTTTCAATATGTGAGAACTCTCGTGTTGGTAAAGGGCCTCTGGACATCTCTCTGTTTTTCTAAGCTGTACGTCCAAACCACAAATGTTTCCAGTGCTTTTTGTGACTGTCCTTTTGTGTGCGTATGATTGTGTCTGAATTAATCAGCTATGGTTATGGTTTCTATAATGATTATACTACCATTATTACAGACATATGAGTGACAGTTTTAAAATGCACTCTGCTGTCAGCTATTGTGTCCAGTTTGGTCTTGTAAACCAAACATTGTAGTTCTTGTATTAAGGCTATCAGGTCAAGTTCTTTTTGTAGGCCTTAGAGACAATTTAGACACGTTGAAACAGGAAACCACAACCTTGTTATTATGTATGTGCACTAGTGAGAGTCTGGGCTTGTGCTTGCTTAGCGTGCACAAATGAAATGGAACAATTTGTGGTTAGATGCAATAGGTTTGCAGTCACGTTTTCAAGACACCAAGCAATACACATCAATACACGTTCTTATACACACATGCACACACCTAAACCACTCTTTACAAACCATAGCCATATATACTGTATATATATATAGATGTAGCTATTAGTGTTGTTTGTCAGTGCAGTACACACATATATGTGTGTGTATATATACTTTATATATATACTCCACCATAAAGTTGATGTCATTGTGACTGTCTAGCATCGACACTGATCATGCTGTATAACCACAGGTGAACAGAAACAAGGCCCTCCAGTCAGGCCTTGTTTCTTTAATAGCTTTTTTCCCCACTACTAACTATGAATATGGAGAACTTGAGTCCTTGCAACAGTTACCTTTGACTTGCTCACTATATACTCACTATATATATATAGTGAGTATATAGTCTGACATACTGTTTACATAAGTCCTAATACTGTTTACATAATTGTAGATATATGTATACATGGACATATAAATTAAGCCATTTATTTCATCTGTAAAGGCCTGTAAGAGGCCTTTAGCAGAAGGACTGCCCACCACAGTGAACCAATCAGATAACAGCTGACATTAAAGACATTTGCCCTTATCCGTCTCTATCAATCAGTCACTGAAATGGAGCGAATAAGAGGTGCCCTCATCACACTTGTGTGTAAGTTCATTTGGGTGTGAATGCAATTTCATTATGTAAGTTGTATAAGACCTTGTTTTGAGAGCTACAGTTTTAACTAACCTTGTATATGTTTCTGCAGGTGTTTTGTTGTTTAAACACCAGAGAATCTTCGGGACAGAAGTGAACATCAGTGTTAAACCAGGAGACAATGTCACTCTCTTCTGTGATTGTGTCATACCAGTTGGGTTTTACATATTTTGGTTCAGAAACAACTCGTATGGAAATCAATCTGTATTAGTTAGTCCTGAAGACTTGTTTACAGGGAAATTTCCACATTTTAGTTTTGTGCTGAACAGTTCTGGAAGCTCCTTTGATCTGCATATCGAGAACATCAGTGTATATGATGAGGGAATCTATTACTGCGCAAAAGCAGAAAAAAAAATAAGTACCGATGTAAATAGCAGCCTGATCTACAGCTATGAGTACCAGTATGGGAACAAGAGAACCCATCTAGTTGTTTTAGGTGAGACAGTGTTCCTATATTTCTACATGTTATTTTTGCACATGTTGGTAAATTATGTAAATGTTTTGGTTCTTACACTGTTTTTGAGTTGAAAGAATGCAAAACAAACGCAACCATTTGTGAGAAAAAACTTCTTAAAAAATGTACAATAGTAGTGAGTGCGTTAACATAAGTAAATGTATTGGCTAACATTGAGCATTATCATTTTACAGCATTTATTCATCTTTTTTAATGTTATCATCAATATGATCATTAATAAATGCTGTAGAATCTTTGCTCTTTTTTAATATAACTAATGTTACCTAATGTTAACAAATGGAACCGTATTATAAATTGATACCTCTATATCTAAATACCCCAAACATGGCATGGCACATAAAACTGGTGGTTTATAAATGGTGTATAATGGCCACAAATTCTCTAATAATAATAATAATAATAAAAAAACCTACTTGTAATAATAAACTATTCATAAAGAAGCTAAAATAGGCCGAGTTATATGAGGAACCTGTTGCCTGGTTCGCCCGCCTTGATCTGATAATACAATATACCAAATATGATTTTTTTAATTAATTAAGGCATCAAATTAAGAGATCTTTATATGAACTAAAACACCAAACTTGTTAATTGTTAGAAGTTCAAAATTTACCTTTTTTAAAGATATCATTTGACTTATACATTGATTATTTTAAATTAATTTTAAAGCTACATGAATGAAAATTGCTCTATATGCTGCACATGAATTAGAAATTAATAATGAAACGTTATTGTTAAAAATACTATGGAAGAATGAATATTCATATTTTTACATGTTGTTTCATTTAGATGCAGTTTCATCAGATCCATCCAGTGAAGTTACTGAAATACACTGTGTTAAAGAGGGTTGCTGGTTGCCGTTGGTCAGTGTGTGTTGTGTGTGTGTTCTCCTCTCCTCTCTGCTCTCCGCTACTTGTGTTTATTGCCTCTGTCAGCCTCAAACTACAGGTACTAATTCACTCTTCCTCCCCTTGACACCAACATTACAAGCATTTCAGTGTCTTACCACTAAAGCTGTAAACAAATGTTCATTGTTTAAACAACTGCAGTGTGTCATAGAAACTCTTACATCATAACGTTCCTTCATTGCATCACAACACTAAACGTTTGTGTATGTTGCAGACTGTAAAGGGATTTGTATTTATAACTTAACGTTTAATTGATTAAAAACTAATAATTACTAATAAAGGTGTGCTTTGAAACACTAAGTTGCATAATTTATGTGTTAAGAAGTTCGAAGTGTCGCATTCGACATTTAACCACCATATATATGTCTTGGGTTTTTAGATTCCGAGCTTACTGCAGAGATACTCAGAACAAATGTTTTAAAGGTATTTACAGTTTGTTTCTTGTTGTCAGTAAGACTTCAATATTTTTAATGCCAAATATGACAATTTAGATTGTATTTACTGTCTTTATTTTTCATTTCAGGTGGATCCGACAGAGACACATCAGTGTGAGATGAGTAAGGCTGGAAAGTTCTGCCTGCATTCTGAAGTCACTTATAGACTTCTACCATCTACACATCCCTATACCAAGATGTGACTCTCCTTGCTCAGTTCAAATCCTCAGTCAGCTCAAATGAACTCAAGTACTTGTTAGTTCAGCTTGTAATTTCAAAGTTCCTGTAATTTCTTTTTTGTAGCTGCTTGTCTAGAGACAATAAAAGATATAGGAGTTGCTTATTTTGCTCAAGAGAATTAAAATTACTTTTCTAAGTCCATTTGTCATCATACTGCAGGTGGAGAGCTGCAGTTACAGCTTCTTGCAGTGCTGGGTGTGATTGTTTTAACTGATTGTTGTGTTTGCTGGGAAAGATGGAACTTGCGACCGTAGGTAGGAAACAGAATTCTTTGAGTATTGTTAATGTAGAGATCATCACATTTCATTATATGACATTAAGTTACATTTTAAGGAAGTAAAATGTTTTCTTTTTTGGTGTGATTAATTTATTTTTTAAATGGTTTATAGTTGTTTTAAAATGTAAAGTTTGTTGAAATGCCTATATATGCTGTTTTACAGCAGGTTCCATTGAGACAAGCCTATAAATGTGTGACAATAGAGAGAGAGAGAGAGAGAGAGAGAAAAAGTAAGAGAGAGAGAGTGAGAGAGCAATACACCACAAGAACAACTTCCTGTTGTTGAGCCAGATACATTATATAGTGAATAGTATGTTTATATATTTTCTTAGGACTTCATCTCAGTCCACTCTTTGTGTTTTCATGGCCTCCTGTATTTACCACTTGTTCAGTTGTGTGTGAAAAAATACTTTTGCTAAATAAATGTGACACAAAATAATAACAAAATAATAGTCAGGTCTAACAAAAACATTCAGACTCCAGTAGAATGTGTAAATTCTTCCATGCAACACCAGGCAGAATAGAAGCTGTTCACTGTCTGTGGTGCTGAAACTTTCTTTTGTGCCAATAATCACTCTGATCTCCCGCAGTCCACAATCTGCACTGACACACAGACTCTAACAAGTCAAGTTAGTGAGATTAGTTCTCTGGTCAACTGAGAGAGCTTGTAAGTAGCATGATTTTAAAAACAGGAAACCACAGCCTTGCACATGTTGCATTGGTGTAAGCATTGCTGAAGTTGGGGTGATGCTTTGTTGCAAGCCTGTAAATGCAATGGAACAAGTTGTGGTTAGAGCCAGTGTCTCATTCTTGTACACAGACCCACACGTGCACACACACACAATCAAAAAGGTTTGTAAAGGTCATTACAAACAACATTTGCATAATAAAAAAAACACAAAACAAGAAATTGAAACTGATGGATCACATTTTACGAATTTGAAAAAATATAAAACAATATAAACAATATAAAAACTGGTGAAAATTAGGAGTTAATAGTCACTTTTGTATAAATTACCCAATGTTGAAAATGTTGACACTTAAAAATGATACACACTGTATATATTACATATCAGATGAGAAATGTTTAAATATCTATATAAAGCTATATATTAATTATATTATATTATATATTAGGTCTGGTTGATGGTAAAATCCTAAATATGAAGCTTTATGAAGAAGTTTCCATTGCAGTGGGCCAGTGAGGCACGTGATTTAAAAGATACAACCTTCACTTTAAAGAAAAGACACATATTCCAGCCTTTAAGCAGAAATACCTCCCTCCACAATGAACCAATCAGATCTGACATCCGCTTTGAAGACCCCCAACTCTATCATTCACTTTCAATCAGTCACTGAGATGGAGCGAAGAAGAAATACCATCATCACACTTGTGTGTAAGTCCATTTTTGGTGAATGTTTGCATGTTTTGTACACTTTATATTGAGAGCTGCTTCATATAGAGAAGATACATGTCTTAGTATCTAATAAATAAATTACATGATATGTTTTCGACTGTTTAACCGGTTATATGTTTCTGCAGGTGTTTTGTTGTTTAAACACCAGAGAATCTTCGGGACAGAAGTGAACATCAGTGTTAAACCAGGAGACAATGTCACTGTCTTCTGTGATTGTGTCATACCAGTTGGTTTCACCCCAGTTTGGATTAGAAACTGCTCACATGAATTTCAACCATCTTTCTTGATAGACGCTGAAAACCTGTTCAAAAGTACTTTTCCACGTTTCAATTTTGTCAACAACAGCTCCAGCAGCTCCTTTGATCTGCATATCGAGAACATCAGTGTCCATGATGAGGGAATCTATTACTGCGCAAAAGCAGAAAAAAAAATAAGTGGGGGTGTAACTGGTATGAGAGTGAAGTTTGAGTACCAGTATGGAAACAGGACAACTCATCTGTCTGTCTTGGGTGAGAAAATATTTTTCTGCTTTTGTTGCTTTTACATGTTGATGAGACCTGAAGAATGTTTCTTGTAACTTTAGCCATAATTCAATTAAAATTCAATAAGAATAAAAATGCTTCCATTAAGAAAATTCCAATTACAAGGGTTTGCAACACAAAGACTAGAAAATATTAAGAAAATCATGATAAAAAGCTAAAATGACATTATACAAGAAACCAACACCTTTTTTTGAACTATATAAAAATTATAAGAAAAAGTAATGTTTAAAATGTTCAAAACTTTGTGACTTTTGTATGTGGTCTATATAGAGCCAGTGTCTGGTTGTATTGAGTCCTCCAGCACTGTTTCTGCTCCTCATGTATGTGAGTGTTTCCTCTGCTGGATGCTGCTGGTCAGTGTGTGTGCTGTGTGTGTTCTCCTCTGCTCCATATGTGTGTACTGCCTCTATCTAAAGAAAACTACAGGTACTTAACAGCTCTGGTTTATCTGAATCCGCAATGCATATATCAAAAGCATCATTTAATTATATGAAAAACAAATGTGACAGTTTGCTTTAACTGTTCTTCGTAAAATGTTACAATATATATTGTTTTTACCTGTTTTGAACCAGATTTAAATGATACTGTAATTCTTGTAATTTCCTGTAGTTTCTGGAGCTGACTGTGAGGAGAGGATAGAAACTCAAACGTTTAACAGACATGATGTGGTACAGCAACACATAGCACACCTTTAACAAAAATTACAGCTAAATTAATTTGTAATCCTATATAGGACAGTATTTATATATTTAAGTTATTTATTTATTTATGTATATATATAAGTTATGCTGTTAAGTAATTATAATATATAATTCTATATAATAATAAAAACATTGTTTTACAGGCGGGAGATGAAGTGTGTTACGCTTCACTGGACATGCCTTCCAAACGACAGAAACAGCTGAAGAAAAAGAAATTACAGAGTTCAGACTTCAGTATTTATTCTGATATCAGAAGCAAAAGAACACAGAGTTCACTCAACATGAGGCATAAGGCTCTTCAGTAGCTGTTTATAGATCCTTAAACTGACAAATTCTTGCTGTAAAGGTTCTTAAGTTGACTGTACAGTTTTTGACTTATAAAAAGTCCTTCATGTTACATTATAGGCTCTTCATATCAACATATTGGCTGCTGTGTTCTTACCAGTACGTAGATGTTTCTTGAAAGAATGTGATTTTTAAGTTTTTTTAGGTTCTCCAATGGCATCAGGCAGCAAACTATTTTGTTCTACATGGAACCTTTATTTTTCTTAGTGCACTGTTGTAGCAATTGAAGTATATTGTGTATGATGTGCCAACAAACATTAAGAAATAAAAGGTTAAATACTTTTAAATCAAATGGTTGGTCGTTATTAGTGTTTTGTTAGAGAATTTGTGTTAGTGTTAGATAAATACAAATTAATGTTTGGTGTACAATCACTTGTGCTTCTTTTAAAAAAATCTTTAAGTTTGGGTCAACGATGTCGGTTTATTGTGATGCTGTAGAACTGACGCTTTCTCAGTGATGGTTGCGGTGAAGGTACAAACCGCAGATGTTTCCACTCGCGATGCTGGAGCAAACACGGAGCTTAGATCCAGATCTAAAAGAAGGTTTATTATGTATCATTTTATTAGGAGGGGAAAATTTGGCTGTCTGCTCACCGCAAATGAAATCAGAGACGTATTGGATATTTAAATTGTTATTAACATTTAATATTTTAATTATTATTAACTTTTAATCCTTTTCATGCTAGTCATTTAAACAAAAATAAATGTAAAAATAGACTAGGCTTAAAAGATAAGTTTGATTCTAACTTCTATTAGAATTAATTTTAACTTGATACGCCGTACAAAAACGCAGGGGGGGGGGATTAAATAGGCGACCCTATTACCCTATAATAGGCGAGAGTTCTGGCGACCCCTTTTGGGAGACGCTTGTATAGAGGATCAATAGCGATTCAGCACAATGGACAGCGCCCAGTGCCACTGTACGAACAAACAGCGTTCCTACAACCTAAATTTGACACACATACACACACACACGCACACACACACACACACACACAAATCTCCTTTCTTTGCCTTTGATGTCAGAACACAAGCACTGTAAGTTAAAAAGGCAGGTTTGGTCTTTATAGAATTATGTTTAGATTTACACTATATTTTTATATTTAGGTTTAAGAATGTATTAATGCAATTAAATTTAATGTTTGCCCATTTTGCATAATGCATTGCACTAAGGTAGAGCAACAGTAGTTTCCAACTTCGGCCACTGGGTGGCAGTACAGAAAATAATTCTGTGAAGCTCACCTCATGTGGAAGGTACAGACACGTTTTTATATTCTCTGACTCAGAAAGTGTATATAGTAACAGATGGTTCGACGTGATGTAATGGCGTTTACTGTAATTATAAATACACAATCCATCACAAAAGACTTTCTGTCTCATAATATTCTGTGCCAACTTACAAAAATAATATGCACATGTCAAGTTTATGTTGACTAGTATGTTGGCTTGTGGGTTTCCTGTTTTAACATGTTTGTATTTTGTTGCCTCTTAGTCTGACGCACTTAAGAAAACAAAGAGGCTCATGAATTATTAGCGTTTCATAAACTTTGATTTAATGGATCAGTTTCTTTTTAAACATTAAAAAAATCATCACATTTTATATGAAATACAAAGAGCAACATTTCTGAAGTAAACATGCATCAAACCAACTGTACTGATGATAAACATCATATCATCATATAAAAGTCATCATTACATTTAAAAAGCATGTCCTAGTTTTAAATGTGTCTGCTGGCTATAATGTATAAGAATATATGTGTATAAAACCACATTTCCATTTTTGTGAACCAATGAGATGCAATAAAAGATTATAGAAAACTAGTGGTTCGTTGAGACACCTGTCACTCCTCAAATATCCTCCTCTGTTTGATTTTCCATTGGCATGAACCAATCAGATGAGAGCTGATATCTGCATCACCAGAGTCAGTTATTCTCACTTTCTCGCTGAGATGGAGAGATCAAGAGTTACTCTCACTGCGCTTATATGTAAGACCAATTATACTTCTGATCTGTTTTTAAAATATCTGAAATTTTAAGAAAATTTTAGTATTGTCTTAATATAAACATATGTGATTTTGTTTCTGCTCTTGCAGATGTTTTACTCAGTCAGAGAATCTATGGAGCAGAAATTGAGATGAAGGTCAGACCAGGAGACAACATCACAATCTACTGTGATCGTCCTTTAACTCACGGTTACGGCATTGTGTGGATAAGAAACAGCTCTCATGTACATCAACCATCTCTCATAATAGATCATATGATAATGTTAAGAAACATCTTCCCACGTTACAGCTTTCTTAAAAGCTCCAACATTAATTCTTTAGATCTACATATTACTAACATTACAATCTCTGATCTGGGACTGTATTACTGTGCAGAGCTTGAGAAAAAGGTAAATAAAGATAAAAATGGCATTATATATCCATCAGAGAAATATTATTATGGAAACCA
>JAZGTK010007011.1:0-19937 GCA_036877625.1 Ambastaia sidthimunki | reverse complement strand
CTTGGCACATGCTTCATTAAATGTTATAGATAGTGTAATTTGTGTCTTTTTAGGACAGAAACCTTACAGCCCCAAGCACTGAAAGTAGTAGAAGAATTAGATTTTGGCATGAGGTTATGAGGGCTTGGTAGAACTATATCAGCAAATTGCTGAGTTGACTGAAACTAACACCATCATCTACCGTTGATCTTGTGATCCTCACTCTGCCTGTGCACGTTTATGCACATGCATACAAACACAAGCTACAACAAACAAAAGACTAGTAAAATGCATGTGCAATAAATTCAAAGACTGTTTTTTACTTTTTAAAACTCTTTACATTTTTATGGCTTGCCTAAATGTTTTAGTCAATCTCACACCGTACTGTAGATTAAAAAAGAAAAAAAGCATGTTTTACATTATCCCTGTGAGCCAAACATCTGAACAAATTTCTGTTTCATCTCCTACTGTGACTGCTCAGCAGTTCGCTGCTATTGTAGGTCCCCAGCCCAGCGATAGCAGCAGAGCCCATATTTGCCTTCAGATGTTATCATTATCAAATGAGCCCTCTCGGCAATGCATGACAATGGCCATTGTCACAAAGTACCACTCGCTCAGCTGCGTTCAGGAGAAGCAGCTTAGATCCAATAAAGGTGGTTACCAGTGATTGTGCAGATGCTAGAGAAGGCTGTTCATAGCATGTACATTAAAAGCAGGTTCAAACTTCAGATAAAGCAGGATGATTTATACAATTCTACTGCAGGATTAGTGTCATTGTCATGGTTTGAATATTTACATATTTCTACCAAATGACAAGGCAGTATTTTTATCTTCTGTAATTAATTCTCTAAACTATCATTATGGGTTTGTGTTTCTTTGTTTGAAGACCCTTCTCTGCCTAAGCTGCTCTTATAGAATTCACCGTAAGTCGCTTTGGATAAAAGCGTCTGCCAAATGAATAAATGTTATAGGTTGTAATGCAGGCTTTCTTCAGCTTCATCAAAAGTACCTCTTTCTCATTCATGCTTTTAGGTAACAGACCAAAACACAATATACTCATCTCACTGACACGATAACACTGTACAGTAAGGTTTTATTTATTATTTATTTTATTTATTTCTTCTCTCATTGCTCCGCCCTTAAAATAGAAAACTCACTATGCAACACAGCAATAACAGCTGCATACATACATGGAATGTTTGGTCCAATCCAGTTTCTCTTTTTTACACAGCCAGGATTGTGCAAATGTGTTTTCTAACACACACACACACACACACACACATCTAGCAAATTCCCAAAATAGTTATTTTGGATGTTGGTTTTAATTTTCAACAGCATTTCTCAGAAATCACTTTACATCACTTACAGCAGCTTGAACCATTAACCTTCAACCACTTTAGTGTTAACAAATGAAAGCTTATTGTAAGTGTTACCCTTAGCTATTATTTAGCCAGATCACTGATATAATATTTCAGTTTATTACAAATTCTAATGATGCTTTTCACTATCTTTCATGATGATATAAACAAAGTGACACAGTATGGGACAGCCATGATAAATAAAGACTACTGTACAGATAGAATACATCAGTATGGAAGATGTGTAAGTAGTTTACCTTCCTGTGGGGACGGTAAGTATTTCTAAAACTAATGTTTCAGCCCACGCTAAAGGGGTCCTGGAGATCCTTAATAAATCACCATTTCCAGCAGAAGATGGATACGCTAGGAGAGCCCTGCTGTTTAGCAATAGTGTTTCGGGAATTGTAGGCTGGGGAATCTGTGATAACCACAATGCTTCGGTAATGATAAATAGTTTATAGTGATTCTCACTTCCCTTAAAGCAAGGTGAGATGGTACATTGCATAGTGTGACTCATAAGCTACTGTGAGCTTTGAAGGCTGTCTGACATAAAGTTAGTATGCTAAAAAGGTGTGCAAAACCTGTAGATTGCCTCTTGTTCAGTTTAAACTGAGTAAATTATTACTTTTTCATTAAAAAGAGTATAAATGGAAACTGTAATAAAATGGAAATTACTTGAATACATTACATGCAAAGTATTGCATTCTGAGTACATTAAACAGCCACATAACATTTCACTCCAATTATTGCAGTTTTATTACAATTCTTTATCTCTGGTAGTGATTAATTGCTTGCAAATTCTAATTAAGTTTTCTCACACACTCTGATTCCATGTCACTGATCATATTAGTCAGTATAAATATCTCATTTGACAAAATGTTTTACTGAAAGAGCACAATGCATGTACAGTATACTTTGTTTGCAAAAAAAACAAAACAACATTTTGCTTTTTTTTTTTTTAGGTTGAACTAGGATGACCACAGGGTAAGATTTAATTACTGTTAAATGTTTAACCATTGGGAAAGCAATTATATGTGTGGCCTCAACAAAAATTATTTTATTTAATAAAATTTTATTCTGTAGGCCGTTTTTGGTTCAGACAGTTATCTTTGTTTGTTAAAGCTTTATGCAACCACTATTGAGATGTTCCATGAGATTCCAAACTGCACAGAAGGCTATTTCTACTATCTTCCTGGTTTAGCGAAGTCAAAGCTGACTATAAAAATATTCCACTGATATGCAATGTGGGGCATTAAAAATCACCCTCAGGTTATTTTTTGTGTAGGTGTACCTTCATGGTCAAATTGTGTCCATGTACCTGCCTCTTCCTGATTTCTTTATTTCAACATTTTTTTGTCACATGAAAATGTTGCATGGTAAAGCTGTGAATGAAAAATAAAAACCAAAGTCCTCATGAAAATATACATAAAAGTGAGTCTATCCTAAGAAATAAGGAGTACACTATAGTCGTTGATGGTTTTGGATCCGAGCTATGGAAAACAAAAAAAAAGTTGCTTGGTCCATGTAGCAGAAATATGAACACTTTTTCATCTTACTTTGTCATAGGGGCAGAACTAAAAAGGCTTCCTATTGCGGTTTTATTCTGGAACATACACACTACATGGCCAAAATGATGCAGGCATTCCATTTTAAGTAACAGGTTTGCCTATAGGTCCCTAGCCCCAGAGAAGAGAAATGTGTATGCTACAGCATACAATGACATCCTAAAGAATTATATGCTTCCAACTCTGAGGCAACAGTTCAGGGACAGCTCTGTTATTTTCAGTCTGAAATGCCCTGTGCACAAAGCAAGGTCCATAAAGAAATTATTGAGTCTAGTGTAGAAGAACTTGACTGGCTAGCACAAAGCCAAGACCTGAACCCCAATGAACAGCTTTAGAATAAATTGGAATAACAACTGCGAGTCAGAGTCCCTCACCCAACATCAGTGCCTGACCTCAGTGTTGCTCTTCTTCCTGAATAGTAGCAAATCCTTTCAGCCATGTTTTAGTATAAAGCCTTTCCAGAGGAATGATAGCTATTAGGAAGAACAAGCTCTTTATTAATGCCAATGGTTTTAAAACAAACACGTGCCGCATGAGTTTCCACATGTTTCCGCATGTGTTTGGCCATATATTACAGGATTTATGCTGTGGGTGTTGAGTATACTTTACATTTCACCATGTTACCATTAATAGGCGTGTACTTTATCAGGATGCTTTTGTTTTATACTGTCTTATTCTGAACCGTTTAGTGGTTTACCAGTAACTGCACTTTACACTACAGGATATGGTTGAAATAACAAAAAAAATCAATTATTATAAAATTATGTTAAGTGAGATGTTATGTAATGTGGTAAATTGCTAAACCTACAATTTTCTGCTCTATTCTCGAATGCTTAATATTAATCTCGTAGTGGATAATAAACTTTAATGGAAAGTTGGGTCAGTCATGCTTACATCAACTGTATATCTGGTTGCATAACTGTACACTATGAGCATATATACAGACACATGGTAGTCTCTGCCTCAGATGTCACACCCACAGATTGTTGGCTGAACATCTGATGGATAAGACACACAGAATTGAAAACACCTCAGGTGATGCTGTCATCTGGTTGACTTCTAAAGGATTTGTACGTGTCTGCAGGGAAACAAAATTAACTGTGATTGGTTGCTTTATGTGTCAATCAGGGATGCAATTCACAAAAGGATCATTAGCCAACTTATTAGCCATAGTTCAACAATTCAATGTTTCACAAAACTATAGTTCCAAAAAACATTCACAAGTTGTGTGGTTGGAACTATAGCTCTCAAGCTGTGGTTAGAAGCTTGAGAGCTATGGTTTTTCATTTGACATGTAGACTTAGCTAGATCATGCTCTTGGGCAAAATAAGTAGACATGCAGTACATTCCATAGCCATCATTCCAAATACAGATGGATTAGATGGTTAACTTTATTACTCCATGACCTATGTGATGTCATCAACTATAAGTGTGACAAAGTCACTAGGTTTTCGGGGCAGCCGTGACTGGTTAGTTTCTCTAACAATAGCAAAATAGTCTGGTGGTTAAGCAACGAGGTACACAGTTGTTCGGTAAACGCACCACAGATGGCTTTCTGGGTGGCCTTGGCCAATGAAAGCTGGAGTCCAGACCCTCTGAAGTCACACATGGGGGAAAGAGCAAAGATATTTTTTCTTTCTTCAGTACTTCTCAACACTAATATCAGCTGTGATAATTAATTAGCAGTGAATTCCCTCATGAAAAGAAAATCACAATAACAACAAAACAGACTTTATAAAAAGCTGACAATTAACAAAATTATATCAAAGTAACATAAAATGTTCAGATATATTTCATTCTACTGTATGATCAATACAGCATCTGATCTGGACCTCCCTGCAGCCCAATAAAGTCAAATTTAAACTCAGTACAAGCAACACATTAACGTTTGTTTGGGTAAGAAATCAATATTTAATTATTATACTTCTGAAGTATGGGCAGTCCAAGATTTATCTAGCCAAGGGGTTCTAGTTGTATATTGACATTATGTACTCATAACAAATATACTGACAATAAGTTTTATCTCCTATGATATACAAAGATCTAATCCAAAGCAATTATGGCAATGTAATCTTTGATTAAAAGTCCTCTTTAATATGTTTAAACCCAATATAAAAAGGGGGTCATAATAAATGCAGGATAAGTAACTTTTACAGTTGAACAAAGCAAAATATCTTCACAAGGCACAAGTTATCCTATTATTTCTTTAAAAATATAATTTAATACGACAGTAGTTTTAAATGTAAGCAACTGTATTCACATTTCTTAGCCACAATTCTGTATATATGAACAAACAAAAACATAACAAAATAGATAGACAAAATAGATCATTCATATTCAAGTCAAGAATATAATTTTAAAGCAATAAAAAAAACTGTTGCTCATTAGCTGACTATTGTTAGATGTTATTTACAAAACAGGGACATACAACCTGCTATATGTCTGCTTGTCTGTCCTGTCTTTCATTTTGTAAACTTAGAATTTGTATTTCCTGTTTCCTGTCTTTGTTCCTGCGGTCTTGCCCTAATTGTTTTCACTTGCACGTAGGTGGGCTTGTTAGCAAGTAGCTTACTGCCCTGATTTGTCTGTGTATATATATAATAATTTATATTGTATCTGTGGCTGAATGAACAGTAGCAAAGTCTGAGATTTCAGATGCAGAGCAAGTGGTTTCTGTGTTGGTTGTCTGGTCTTGTCATGTGACGCTGCATGCTTGGTTGGTTTTACTGATTTTCTGTATGTTGCACATTTGGATTATTTAACCCCACCCTTTACCTATTTAGCCTTTGCTGCTTGTGATTTCTCCCACTCGTTACAAAATGTTACAAAATAAGGTTTCAGGTTGGTAGACAATGGTCACAAAAAACATGGTATGAAACAAAAGTCTGAATGACTTTGTGTTGTTGTTAGACAACCCAAGATAACCATATGATTTTTTTTAAAGCAAAAGGTAGCCGTGATGCAGTTAGTGTGATAGCAATGTTTATATACTGGTAATCCCCAAATATGTTCACATTTTGCAGTAAATAAAATTTACAGTGTAAATGAACGGCAGCTCTCTTGTATGTTTCACTGTAACAGTGGAAATGATCCTGCCCCCCAGCTACAACAGGGAATATGACTGGTTAGGAAATATCCTGCTCCAGCTGAAATGAAAGTTTAGATTGGTTTTTCCGCTGAGTTAGTCTTGTCTGTTTTCAGGGCCTACAGGTCAGTGCTCTGTGGGTTTGGAAACTCTATATTATTTTATTTTTTTACTTGTCAAATGGGAGTGTTGTACAAACAATCTTGATAAAACAGCGTTACTTATTATTAGGTGGGCATCATTTTAAAAATAAGGGGGCATAAGGTATGTACTTGTATATGTCTACACCACTGTGCAGATTCTTGCTTTTTCTGATTATTTTATACTCGTACCAAATTATATCTTTTGGTGTTGAATGTTTTGTACACACATTTGAAGTGGTGTACCGGGCATATGTTAATATGCAAAATAGAAATCTCAGTAGAAAAAAACAGACTGATGCATATTTTCCACAAAATGGTGAAAGCCAGCAACAAATTACTAGTTATCTGTTTGGCTGGCTCCTACACAACCTCTGAATCAAGATGCAAATGTTTTTTTTTATCAATCCTTTAGGAAACAAAGTTTTGTTGATAAGTTAAAAGGCTGCAATGAAATGATTAAGAGATTTATGGCATTAAATTGATATCCAAAGTTTTGTTTTGGGCAGTTAGTATCAAGCAAATTGGATTTCCTCCTCTGAAGCATAACTGGACTCAGTGCCTCAGAAATAATTAGTATTTTAGGAACACACAAACATTTTCACCACAAGGTCTATAAAATGGATCACAGTTTTTGTGAATTATCAAAAGGGGCTCTCAGAGACTATAGACGTGATTGGTATACATGCAAGTAACATATTTAATGTGAGCATTCTCTTGTAAATTATGCAGCTTAAATGCAGGGTAGGGGATTTTTTCATATACACGTGTGTGTGTGTGTGTGCGTGCGTGTGTGTGTGTGTTATATGTATGTATGTATTAATTAAGCATAACAGTACAATAACAATCCCCCTACCTTACCCTGATTCACAATGGTAACATTTTAATAAAATTTTATCATTTTAAAGGGTGGGTCCAATCTCCTGATTATATGACTACTAACTTACATGTGTGGGTGCTGTAAATTCCCATTGTTTGAAGGTTGTTCTTACTGGATAATTTAAACTTTAGAATTTAAACTTGCTATCCAAATAACTGCTAGTATCCTGCAATTTTATTTTTTAAACAGAGATGGCAATAGTAACAAAACTTACAGACTGCCGATTGCATTGATTGTTCACTGGCCACTGTTTAATCTTCTTTATAAGAAATATGCAGACTATGTATATAATGCAAATATGTGGATATGGTAACAAAAACCAGCAGTACTAATATGGTTGCTCATTTGACTCAAAACGACACACTTTTCACACTTTTTGTGACCTTCTTTGACCAGCTCCATGAAGAAGTTTCATTGCAGAACCAAATATTATTACAGCCCCGGAGGACAGGGTGTGATTCAATAATACAGCATAATTAAAGAGGACTAATGAAGCCCCCTTATACTAACAGGAACAGGAGGGGAACAGAATAGAGAGGGAGTAGATTGAAGCTTTTGATAATTATGGCCTCTAATGGATGAGCTTTTGCAAAGCCTATAAAAGGATTATTAGGTTGATTACATAAAGATCTTGATAATGTTTTTTTTAATACTGAAGGCAGAATGTAATAAAGTCATTCCTGTTAATCAGATGTCATTTTGCAATGACTTTCACTGATTGTGAAGTGCAGATTAGTCTTAAGCTTCATGCAGGGATACAATAACAGAGATTTTTGTTGCTTTTATAACTACATACAGTACATCGTTCACTACGTACCTTTATTAATGCATCTTGAAGAAGTATAAATATAAAAGACACACCTTTTCCTGCCTTTTTTGACTAACAATAGCATGTAGCACATGTTAATGGCTGTAGTGTA
Source organism: Ambastaia sidthimunki (assembly GCA_036877625.1). NCBI lineage: Eukaryota > Metazoa > Chordata > Actinopteri > Cypriniformes > Botiidae > Ambastaia > Ambastaia sidthimunki. The sequence continues at coordinate 12,010 of JAZGTK010007011.1, read as the reverse complement.
AATTCAGAGCTAATGGCTATTAAAAAAAAGATACCTTTTGAAATGTACCACCACAACTTCCTGTTTTATTAGGAAGCCGCACTTGTCAATTTCATGGCAACGTATGAGAAGAGGTGAAAGCATTTAAACAGCCAAAAATAGTTCTTATGTTTTTAATATTCAAAATCATGCTGAACTACATAATATACATATAATCATATTATTAACACACTTTGCATATGCCAATGACAGTTACTGTATTACTGCATTTCCATCTCAAGCTATCTGTGTGAACATGCATGTATAGGATTTAATGTGTCTGTCAGTTGTAGCCAATAGAACACATGGTCAGTTGTGATAATTGTTCATTTATCAAATCTAAATCACCACTGACAATTTAACAGTAAAACAGTTAATGATGCACAAGTTGTTCCTGACGCCCTTTTACTTCATTTAAGCCTCACACCATTCATCAAACACTAAATTATGCCATTATGACAAAACCTGGATTCTGAAAATGCCACCAGTGCATCCGCTTATGTTTCAGGTGGAAACATGATTCATATTCCATTAAGTATATACATAAAAGAGGATCTATCCTGCCTGAAATAATGTTCTTGACCTTCATATAAATGAGATTTTAAATGCAAATCAGCCAGACAGGCCACAAGAAGAGCTTTCCAATAGCTTTGGCATGAATGCCGATGATAAATTCAGCTGCTTCATAATCAATAGCCCCCCAAAAGATGTAGGATGCAAATTCATATGTAAATATATGTACAAGTCATCCAACACTACACAGAGAGGTTGCAAATGGACACAGTAAGTTAATGTCAGTAAGTGTTGTAATAGTAGGTAAGGTTTGATAGAGCTTTCATAGTTTGTTCTTGGAAGTGACGTTGTGGGCCATTGAGAGTTTTCCTTAGTTTTAGTATAAATGATTGTACATGTAGGCTTATCAAACTCCATGCACATGGCTGCTATGTGCTGAATGCTTCTCTGTTGCTCCTGGATTACAGAGCCAGAAACTCCTCTAGGTCCCTGAATCCATCACTGAGTTTGGTCCTACAATATCAATATGACGGCACAGCAGCATGATAATAATGAAAAAACTATGCAGTCAATTTCCAATTCATCAAGAATGGTGCGATCACGAGAGGAGGCACAATATATGCGTTGCTGTGTTAGTTGTCGAAGAGTAGCAACATGTTTGTTTTTGGTTTCCTTTGCTGTAGAGAAATCAGATTATGTTTATGAGATTATGAGTCAGGTTGTTTAAGTAAAGGAGAACTTTTTGTTTTACTTTGCACTATTACTTGAACTTGTAAGTGCTCTGGATTTTGACTATTAAAATGGTAATCACATTATATTACAATTTGTTTGCAATGTTGGCATATAGGTGATTTCCTGTTTAATATCAAGCAGATGGCTATATATTTACTGGTATTTTAGAAATCCCTTGCACTTATACAATTACTCTTGTAGTGTCTGATCTGATGACTGATTTTCTGCTTGGAAACTTTAGTTTGTTTAAGAGTGTTTATCTCTATATGCTGAACAAGACTAATAAACTAAAATAAACCATTTTAGATCTTATGTTTATGTACTTTGTTTTTCCTTAGGTTAACATTTTTACTTATTGAATTAATTACTTTTTGGGAATGCACATTTGGGAGCATAGTGACATCAGATAGGGAAGCAAATGATGCATTTAAAGAAAGACACCATTTAAACTTAATGGAAAACGCAGGGTGACTCAGTTTAGAATTGTCTGCACTAACACTCTATTATAATAAGGGACATCTAATATAAACCCTAGAAGATAAAAGTAATTTCCCTTAAATTTACCTATTTTCCAAAAAATTCAGCAGATTAACTGTCATTTCAAAGGAACATTCAGTTTACATTCAGTCTTCTGTGTAAATTCTGTCACAGAAATCAGATAAAAATTATTTTGCATATTAAAAATGTAAACAGTACAAAACAGAGTATTTAATTGAAAGCACAAAATGATTTTTTTTTTTTTTTAAATTGGCTCATACTTTTGATTCTTGCACACAGCCTTCACATCATTGACTGTGAAATGCCATTTTAGTTTGCCAATTCTAATCCAAAGCAGTGGAGGTAAAGGCAAGGAATTAGACTCAGTTGGAAAGAAAGTCACTTTATGAGATTTAAGGGTTGTTGAATTGGCATACTGTTATTTTCATAATAGCAGTTTCTGCTGGTTTAATCAGTTTAGCAGTTATGATATTACAGAATTTATGATATTTATTACAGTTATTTGATCCATACTGTAATATTTATGTTTATGCAGTTCACATTAAAATGAGATTTGACATACTTTATTCAGATCAAACAAAAATGTTTTTATTTAAATTGACATTTGCATATATGATACTTTATCAATATAATTAAAATAGGATAAAATAAGTTGAACAAGGTGGGTCAATATTGTCACAGAATATAATCTCAAACTTGTAACTCAACCATTGGCTCATGCAAGTCATCAGGCACCATTCTAAGACTGACTCACTCATGCTGTCAGATCCATGATGCAGTCCAGCCTTCTGCTGAGGAAACAGGTTGTATTTCACATGATGAAAGGTGCAAACCACAACATGCCACAGCTGCTAAAAATATTTATGGACAGTAGCATTGGTGCTTGTCAATGGAAGCAAAACAACACCTACAGTAAAGAGCATTATGTTTTATTAGTTAATAAAAAGGGATCAATTTGGGGATGAATTGAGAATAATGTGATGAACCACTTTGAGTTAGCCAAACAACACCCCGTTGTGGGGTGAAATAAATAGTTTATGTTAATATTTATTTAATTTGCAGATGCTTAAAACATTTAAATCATCCTATAGACACTAACATTAAAAATGCTTTTATACAAAATGATAAAATTGCAGAGTGCAATTCACCCCAAAATGTGTAAATAATGATAATGACAAAATTTTAAATTCCGGGGGAACTATTTAACTATTTAATTTAACTATTTAATTTATTTAACCTTTAATTAAACATATAAACCCCTCAACAACTGTATTGTATCGTAATGTATGCAATGTTTTTCTCAGCTCAGAACAAATAACCTGCTGATTTCTTGGCTCAGTGAGATTTTAATATACAGGGATTGGAGTAACTGCAGTTGAAACACTTCAGCAAGTTCAGCTTCAAATTTCATCATTAGCATTTATTTAGATGCGCCTTGATTTGGCATACAGGAAATGAAAAACATGCACCCTAAAAAAATTGCCAAGCCTCAAGCATTTCTGACTAAACAAGAAGAAACTCTTAAAATCAATCACTTGTAAAGCTCTTGATGCAGAAGATGCTCTCTTGTGATAATTATTCAGTTCACAGTAAAAGGTGAATGGTTTTTAAGAGCCCTACCGCTTGTCATGAAATCTTACCCCGCTCTTGATTCTGTCCGAGCAATTAAACCAGTCACTCTAACAAAGAAGGTAAGAATTGACAACCTGCAATTATTTGCACAGGCTATACTTTGAACAGACTTGTCCGTTTTACTATCGACCACTCGTTTTGGCGAGTGATAGCATTGAGATGGTCTTACTACTGATTAATGGGTCGAGTGAAAGATGTGAGAAGAGTCACTCAGTCAAATCGCACTTTGAAGAACAAATTTTCTCATCATCATCTCCATCATGGCTGGATGATTCTTACTCATTGCCACTAACTGTCAGTTTTTAACCCCAGTCCAACTCATAAAATGGCAAAATGGCTTTCCAGTGTGTGTGCTGGGTTTTAAGTAATGCTTCATTAAACAGATTAAACAGCTTCGGCAGTCTTTATGCATGTGACAGCTTCTCCGTCTCATGTTTGAGTATTTACACATGAGGTGGCATATGAAACTAAGAATGAATGTCATATTCAGTCTCCTCTGTATATAGGCAGAATCTGTTCACTTATTGGGTAAGGATTTACACTTATACACCATTATACGTATTATGTTACGTTTAAAAAGAATTGATACATTGTACCTAATTGTTACCTAATTAATTGTCCCATATTACCTGACAAAACATTAGTTATACTGTACTTTTATTCACCAGTTTGCATTACAAATGATGACAAATTACAGTATAAAGATGTTTTAATATTACAAAATGTATCATTTCATTTACTCATTGGTGGATGCTTTTATCAAAAGCGACTAACATTTTAATGTATATATTCAATGCTAGTAGTTCATGCATTCTCTGAGAATCAAACATGTGATCTTGGCATGCTAAGCACATACTATTTGAGCTACATAAACACTGTTCTCCTTTGAACTTTCTGTTCAATACTACACTTGAAACTATGGCTAAAAGCCCAGCATCTCTGAGTCTTTGCTTCAGTGTTGCGGATGAAACTAGGGTTTGACATGTACTGTTCATTGACCTGCCAGTTTAGAACCTGAGAGGAGTTTGTTTCTCAAACTCTGAAGTACTTGTTTGGTTGTTGTTGTGCATATGGGCCATCCACTTCTTTTTTCTGTCCTGGGAAAATCCAGTTTGCTTTCTTCAGTCACGATAGTAATGCACACTCATGCGTGGAATAGCCTTCATCTCTCAAAGAACAGAGGGACTATAGAGTTTTCTTCTGACATTCTTTTTGGCTATTTTTACAGTGGACTTAAGAAATGCAAATGTGCTCTTCTTTGAGTAAAGGGGAAAAGAGTGTATTGTGTTTTCCACACTTCATTAAGTTGTACTGTTTAAACAGAACTAAGATAGTAGCAAAGGGTTCTCTGGTATTAAATTAATATTACTCTTTTTTTACTAGATTGAATAAAAAAATTATTAAAAACAGAAATCTGTTCTTTTTCGATCCTCAAAATAATAATAATTTGCAACCATAATAATGTTCATGGTCATTTGTTAACCAGTTACCGGCATAAGTATCATAAGAATTTATTTCAAAAAACATACAAATGTATACATTTTTCAGATGTTTTAAGGTAGTGTAGGTCTGCAATTAAGAATGCCATAATGAACGAACAAGAAAACATGCATGGAGAATATAAATGAAAAGCCATAGGTCTCTTACAAGCTTGCATGTTTCAAAAATTCAATGTCTCCTGCATCATTGACCTTTGCACTGGACAGACTCTCTGTGTTTGGCGATAAATCATCTCTAGCGATCAGATGGTCAATATTTCATGGATGTGTCAGAGTGGAGCATTGGCATATAGGCAGAAGCCTGAATCTGCCCTCAGGCAAGAAGCTGGACCAGGCAAACACTGTAAACAGGTGAACTATAGAACTACTGCCAGAAATAACAAGTTTTTTTTTTTTTACTATTAAGTTGATGTAAGGTATTATAGGGATCAAGCTTGTTTAATCTTGTTTTCAATAATGAAATCCTGGCAAGAAGCATTACAGTAGTGACTCTGGTGATGCATTACACTGAAGAGCCTGTGATTTTGTTATTATCCGAAAAAAAAAAATGACATTGAAAATTGAAATAATGACCCTGTGGGTTAATTCAAGTTAACTCAGGCTTGGCTAGCTGCTGTGAGATATGGGAAGGTTTTTAACCTTTTCTTTCTTCACCTTTAATTCCTTGTCTTAATAGCATGTAGAGTATGATTGTGTTTGATTGTTTCTGCATTGTCATGTGCCAAAAGGATTTGCTGTTTGTTTAATACAGCTTTTGCTCGTATTTTAAACCTCTTATAATCAAGTAAGCATTCATGTACACATTAGTGATGTTATTAAAGTGGCATTCCCATGGATACCGAATAAATATAAGACTATGATTATTCACATTGCATTTTAGCAATTTTGATAATCCCAGTGTTCAAAGATATCAAGCTATGACCTCTCATAGTATTTTGCATTTCAAACTAGGTTTAAAAAGTATTTTAAATATTTCACTTTTAAAGCAAAGTACTTGTTGAATGTTGTTGAATGTGCATCTCTGCCCCCTTATTGTAAATTTATTTAAAATGTTATAGTTTAGTAATTTATACTGATGGAAACTTTTTTTTATCCTGAATTATAAAAAGCATGTTAATCATAATATTTACACAGCCAGCTGTTTGTGCTGGCACTACTAGCATGTGAAAAGTGTTTTATTTTTAATAAACAATTTTATTTATGAGAAAACAAAATTACTAATATACCAACTTGTGAAATCACAATAGCAAGGGAACACTGCCAAGGTAAACCTCCCCTTTCAGGCTGTAATAAAGATACTTGGCTTACATAACTTTGATATGGTCTTAGTTAGCAAGTTTTTTAATTGTTGGTTAAATACATTTAAATGTTTATTTCATGAGGATAAGACCACTAGAACCAAGACAAAACTACTATGCAAAAAGCTCCACATTTAGTAAAACCTCGATTTTCAAGGTAAACCAAAACATCACAAAGTAGACATTGAGGTGTCCTTGGTAACAGCAATTTTACATTTTCTTGAGTACACATATGTTGGAATAATATAACTAATGCAGAAATAGATGCCATATATAACATGCCATATATTACTGTGTACATTAAATTTTATTTTAAGGCCACAGACATTTGATTGATTAATGTGTTGCCTGAGGTTTGAGACCATGGCCTTGAGCCGTTGACCTATGGGATTTATTCAGAGTTTGTATCTTTCTTACTGTAAGCAAACCATATTTCACAAGCTAACATTAATGTTGTTATTTACACAGCAAACAAGCAGAAATTAAACAAAACATTTACTTTCTAAATTATACCACATTACAAAAATCTATTCCTTTACATTTTTACATAATGCATGAGCAAAGCTTGACCTCCAAAACCTCGATACAAATATTGCATTTGTACAGAATGTTGTAACAGATCAATATGACCACATCTAGCTGATACGATGTTAGGTTGTCTTGAAAATGTAAAAGCATTTCACCTTATATGACAGAAAGCTGGTTATCAAATTCATACTTACATACTATGTTAGGATAGCCAAAAGTCATTATGTTAAATCCAAATTTTAAATTGCTATTCATTCACACATTAGCAAGTGTTAGCTACCTATTAGACGTTCCCTCCTATATGCGTTGTCTATAGCCTCAACACTGTCTCTGAGCAAATTTGAGGTTCTGGAGAGAAACAAAAAGTAGAGAAGTGTAACAGTGTATGTGATTAGATAATTCACTGCTGCAGAAATGTTTGCCTGTAAATATAATAATCTCCCTCATCAGATAAGAATTTAGGCCATCAGTAAAATTATAATGGGGCACAGCAGACTTTATTGGGGCTTGTGACCCTGTAAAAGCATACTAGCTTCACCCATTCTCTGAGAGAGTATCTACTCTCTAAGGGAGTGATCGATTACACAACAGTAGTGTACTTTGAGCTGGTCCAGAACAGAACTTTTCTCAGCCTCATTCAAAAGCCCATTTATTACAAGAGTGAAGCATTAACTCCCCTCTCCCCCAACCCCCTGCATGATCTCCCAATGTGTGGTAAGAAATGGGGAAAAGAGGAAAATAAAAAATTAAATGAAAAGGCTACCAGTGTTCAATTCTTCACCTGAGCATTGAAGTAGCATCCATCATGTGTCACGGGCATTTGTAATAGTGGCACGCAACAAGAGAATTCATTGATCCAAAGGAGGCTGCTTACACTAGAGCCCTGTGGAGCTGCAGAATTGTTTGTCACCGGCTGGACCCTGATCCCGAAGTGCCCTCAGTCTACACTATATGAAGCAAAGCAAAGCCAGGGGACTCCATTTCACAGCACGCTATACACTTAAATGGGATGCTGACAAAGACAGTTGGTTTATCTATGATTTTGTTTAACTACAAAATCAAGCTCATCAAACAGTCTCCCCTGGTTAGCACTACTATTGGTAACCAGTGTTTGGACCCAGGACTCTGCTGTGGAGAAAACCTTCTCTTCTTCAAAACCCCAATGACTTTTCTGTAGCTCAACTGGCAGAGCATAGCGCTAACAATGCCAAAATCACAGGTTTGATTCCCAGGGAATGCACATGCTCACAAAATGTATAGCTTGAATACACAGTAATTCACTTTGGGTAAAAGCGTCTGCCAAATGAATAATGAGATGATGGTATTATACAAATGTTTATGAAAGGAAGTTAATTGTTTGTTGCCTGAGAAATAAAAGGCTATTAAGTTTGTATAATAACATTTTACAGTCACTTTAGTGCTCATTCCATAAAAAAACAGGTCACAGTTTTGTTGCAACCAGAGATGCACGATACTATACTTTTTTATTTTTTGTACTCTGAGAAAAAAATCTTCTGTTTTGGAGACTGTTGAGCTATTTTAAACCTGCAAGAGGCTTTGGCCTGACAGACAGAACACAGCCTCCCATCCTTATTAAAATTCTACACCTCAGGCTGTCTTAATCTACTGATAAGGCAAATCTCATAATCCATTGAAGAAGATTGTAGGGCTAAAAGTTCCATTTACCATTGAGTAACCATCTTTTTTACTGTTTTCTGTTTTCATCCTATAAAAAGAAAGTTTGACTCTCTAAACTTTAAAAAATCTGAATACCTTACACCTGTGATTTTACTCCAGGGATCCAATAAAGGTACTGCAGGGGTTCCATGAACTGATATAGAAATTCATAAATCTTCTACATGATTTGTACATTTTATTTGTAATGGAATGTATAATAGTAATAATAATAATCTAACAAAAAACAATCAAAGATATATGTCACACATAGATTGATCTTTGTTCATTGTAACCTACAATTGTTATCCTAGTGATCAATTTCTATTTGGTCTAATCCATTAAATAATAACTATATTTATATATTTTTTGTTGTCACTTAAGTTGACAATAAAACAGATTTAAATAAATGTTATCATTTAAAGTAGACTTAAGGTTACTTGACAAAAAATAAATAAAAATAAATCAGTAAATAAAATGGTACAGTGTGGGAATGTTTTGACGTGATAATCTAATAGTCAACACGTCCTGTTTATTTCACTTCAAGAGCTTATGCACTTGATTAATGTTTATAAACATTATTTCAAGGAATGTGCAGAAACATTTTCATGAATTGCAGCTCAAGCAACCTTCAAGAATTACTGAGATAATCAAGGGCACCCATACAGAAATTTGTCTTCATAAGATTTGACAAGAAGGCTTTGTGTGAGCTAAAATAAATTTGTTTATGTTTTAAGTTTATGTCCTAGCCACCTAATTTAATAATAACTACGTATTTCAAGTTGGATAGTGTGCCTTTGGAAAACAGTATAAATAATGCCTTTTCAAAAACAGCTGTGAAATCTAAAACCTTTTCTTTTGATCACTTGTCAGTAGAGACTGTCAAGAGTTTATCTGCAATCACGAATTTCAGAAAGCAAAGGTGCATTTTGAAGTGGCACGAACACACACTTTAAACCAGCATTAGGACTAGGTGAGAAGATATATAGACACCCTAGAGTTGATCATATATCACCATCCCATTCCTCTAGACCATTTCTCAGCTAGCTCACAAACTTACAGTGGTATGTCAAAGGGCTTTGTCTTACCAACATTTCACCTGATGAGAGGCTGATGTTGGTCCTGTATAGGGTGGTATGTCATTGTAATACATATTTTGATATGCCTTATTCTGGTGGTGAAAAATAGGCCCAACCATTTAGTAATTCATGTATTATGAAGACAGCAAACTTGACAATGTAGCATCTGCAGCATTTGTAATGTTTATTCTTGTTAAAATACAGAGGGGTGCAAATTAACGTGAAAGAACACAGAACAAGCCTGTTAAACAGCATACAACATGTAAAACAGATGGTGTTTATCACACTGGTAATTTTATACAACTGCATTGCTTAAAGGCAATGAATAATATTGTATATTTATAAATATATAATTTAAATAATATTGATTGTTAACATTTTATATTCAATTGTTGAGTTTACTTCTTCCCTGTGACTTTGATTTGGTTTGACCTTTGAGTTGAAAAGAACTTACTTTGCCAACAGTGGTTAGTTGAGGTTGAAGCTTCTGTAAACAGGGTCAACATAAGTGCCCTGGGTTTAATGTTCTTTTTGTTTGTAAAATGCAACTTTTATGTCATTGAATACTTTATATAGACTGCAGGCAGTGTCTGCCTGCCTTTACTCTGGACAAGTCCTCACAACAAAATACAGAGTGATCTTTATACAATATATGTCCTTTAAGGGACATCATTTGAGCAAATATACAACACTGAGCTTTATATTGTTAACACCTTAAACAGCACAATTGTCATTTCCATACATCTTATCTGTGTAATTTGCTGCAATGCGCATAATTTTTCCAACACCTCTATGCATAGCACATTGATAATGACATATGTTAATGCAGATTTTACAAGCTGTTTATTTAATTGTACATGTGCTAGCACTTACATGGTTACAGTCTCAACCCTTTGAGCTCATTGCCTTTTGTTTATGATAATAAAGTGCAATGCTGTATTTCACACCACAACAAGAAATGTTATGAAGAACAGTAACATCCCTGGTGGAACTTCAAAGAGAACTTTATATTATTCTTCAACTCAAACGTCTCAAAAGATTTGCTGCTAAGTTTAGATATGTGCAACTCACTTTATTTACCAAAACTGCCACCACATTAAAGGTATAAACAGACTATAAGTGAGTGAGGCCTCTGTACACAGGGCTATGTGTCATATTCAGCTTCATAAATCATAACCAATTGCTCACTGGTCTTTCTAGTCTTTTATGTCATTGCAAGTGTATAATGTCAGCCACTGCATAATTAGTAACGCACAGTAGTGCATAGCTCGTTTTGTTTGTTGTTGATGTTATTTATTTATTTTATTACAACCATTAATTCTTCAAAGACATTTTTTTGCGAGATACTTGAGCTGCGTTCCAAATTATGTATTATACAGTATGCACTTATATTATGCACTTGGTCATCTACTGTATTCATTTTAGAAAGGAACTGCCATCTGCCGTGTTCAGTTTTAAGGGAAATGAGAATTTCAGTTTTAAACGATGTGTTGTCATGTGTTGTAATGCATTGATCCCCACCCCTTCCACTATATTGGGATACCATACTGCGTCTCTTGTTTTTTCAGTGTAAACCCACTACTCACGTAATTTATGATACAAAATGGCCCCCACAATTCTGCACTTTCCAGAGAGCAAGGGCAACTTTTTATAAATGTATTTATCCCATATAAAATCTTAATTAAAATAGACAGCAATAAAGCATGATTCTTACACCAGAGCTCCCCTTTGCCCTGTAGCAGTCAATCAGTTATCACTCCCTTAATGATCTTTGTTCTGATCTAATGAGCAATTACATGATTGTTTTCCATTAGTGAATTTGAAATAATGTGCTTTCTTATTGTTTATATCATCAATGAACTGTGGCTAATACATTGTATCAACAAGCTCCCAGTAATGCATGATAATAGCACGGTTGAATGTACTAAGATTTTGGAAGAAAACTAGAATCTTGCCATATTTTTGGGCTATATTTAATACAGTAAAAGGCACCTTTAGAAAAGACAATGAAACTAGACCCAGTAAAATTATTTTGTATTACATGTTCATAATTACGATTTTTTTAAAGTTCTTTTTTATTTGCTCTAAGAGCCGAACCTAGGAGCAACTAATGTGATCTCATTACTGAGATAATATAATGATACATATTACAATAATAAATTTACAATCTTTTCTGATAATAAATGTAAACCATTATTATTTATTTTATTTAAGTTAAATTATGATTGTGGTTTATTTAACACATTATTATTATTAAGTGCATGCAATGATTCCAACACGTTTAGTTCCAACCAGTATTTAGATAATTCATAAAGAGTTTCCCATTTCTAAAATTGCACATAAACATACACATTTTAAATGCTCTCAGTACATTGTTATAGTGTATTTCAGTGCCTTCCCAAATGTACAAAACCTTATGTGGACACTTACACCTACACATACAAATGAGACTCACACCCTGAAGTAACAAGCTCTAGGAATAATTGACACTACTAACTAACTAACCAACAGAGAGTTAAATAAAAAGCCTTGTGAAGTC
>JAZGTK010007010.1:0-19937 GCA_036877625.1 Ambastaia sidthimunki | reverse complement strand
GACACACAATAACAGTGGTGGTGTAGAGGAGATTTGGAGGGGTGGTCCTCTCTCTATAAGGGGAGAAGAGAGAGTTTCATGCTTTGAAAAGCCGATGGAGGGGACAATAAGAGAGAAGCTATAGAGAGAGAGAGCGAAAAGGAGAGAGAGAGAGAAGAATGGGAAGGAGATGGTGATCCAGAGCTGCTAATGTAATAGGACAGCTGAAATTAGAGAGGGTTGATTTATTTGGCCATCATATGGAGACTATAATATGAGTCTGTGATTAAAAACTGCTAAATTCTTCTGAGACACTAACTAAACCCCTTTAAGCATTATACTGTCTAGAATCTGAATATAATACAGTACAATAGAAATATGAGAACTCTAACTATAAGCCCGACCACAACAACTCATACAATTGTGCTTTATAAAAAGCCTAACCCCAAGTATGAATTGAGGTAATAGTGATAGCCTTACATTATATTTCATGTATAAATTGGCTACAAATATCACTGCTTATAAAACCAATAAAGCCACTCTTAAGTCACTCTCTTTCTGTTACATTGTCAGTGGCCTGTATCTACACCATACATGCACTGAATAGTCTGTCTTTATAAAATAAAAAAAACAAATCTACTTTATTAAAGCACCAGCGTTGTTTAAATCACACCAGCGTCGTTGACGAACACCCAGGCGATACTCTCCTGCCTTATTTCGGTCGCTTGCCCTGTCGAGAGGTCAAAGGTCAACACGATGCGGGAGGTCACGTCAGCTGAAACAACAGCATCTTTTATGGTGCCGTGCATGAAAGCGCTCTCTGTAAACATTAAAAGACCTTCTTTGTAAGTCTAAAGAAAAGAAGCAATATCAAACTCTCCCTGACCAACCGCAAGGCTTTTCCATTCCTTCATCTCTGAAGCTCCTCGAATAAAATGAAAAAGCTCTTAAGAGCCACACACATTTTCTTTCTCTAAGGATAGAGATGAGAGGGGCAAAAACAGTCAACCTGTAGGGACAGAGTGGTATTGTTAAAACCCCCTTCACAGTGTACGCACGCATACCCGCCTCCCTGCTACTGAATCACATGAAAACAAACCCGGTTATTGAGAGGTGCTTGGGCATCTTTGATTAGAGCGAGTGACTCAGCAGGGATGGAAGAGGAGAGCAGGAGAGCGAGTTTTAGACAGCTGCTGAAAGAAGACCTTCTGGTCTTACCTCGTGGTCTGGTATCTCAGAAGACAGAGTCTGTCCCAGAATGGTCCCTGTAAGATAGGTCCAGCAGCGGGCAGTGTTGGCAAGGTTATAGCCACCTGAGAGAGAGAGTATATACAGAGACCGAAAGAGAGAGAGAAAATGGGGATTGAAGTCAGCAAAAGGGCTTCATTGTACGAGTGTAATTACTACCTTTCATCTAGTGCTTGGCTAGGCAGGTCTGCAGCTTAGAGCTCATTTCAAAATGGGCTAAAATCACAAAAGTTCACTTTCTTCTCTCAGCCCAACCCCCCCTTGCCTGTAACAACACACTAATAAACTTTTTGGCCAAGAAAGCACACTGGCAGCAAGGAGAGAAGAGGGAGCTGGCAGTGTTAAGACATGGAAGGAGAACATTGCTGAAATTGTTTTTGAGAGCACTATATACTGGTATTGACAATAGCCATGATAATAATAACATAATTATTGATACCATTTTAATACTACACACAATACTATAGCACCAGAATCTGGTTAACACTTTAACAAAGTAGGTGAAGACATTTTACCCGTTGAACATTTTGCTTAAAGAGCCACAATGGTTACAAACTCTCTCTCTCCCGTTAAACATGATTCATAATATTGGTCTTAAAAGAGAAAATGCTAGATGTTTACAAACGTAATACAATCCAACAAAAAAACAAACTACACCCACCTCCTCCAAGCAGCAGCGTAGGCAACTCCCAGTCAAGTATATACTTCAGACACTTTCCGACTCCAACCGGAGTCATATTGAAAGAGCACATGGGGTCACCAGCCATGGTGTCTGCTCCCAGCTGCATCACGACTGCTTCAGGGTTAAAATAGGCCTTCACTTCCTGCATCACGCTGAGAAAAAACAAAACCAGACACAACCTTATTATTACGTCCACTTCTTCAAATGAGAAACCAGATTATATTGGTTGTTTATGAAATCTTTACAGACTTGTTAAAGGTCTGGCAGTAACGATCATCACGGATTCCGTCCTCAAGAGGAACGTTGACAGCGTACCAGCGTCCTTTACCCAGCCCAGTGTCAGTCACGTCTCCTGTACCTGCGGAGAAAATTATCAGTGCACCACAAGTCCAAACCCACAACTCTATAACCTTACATTCTTATAGTCTAATGCTCATGGAAGTCCTCTACTAAAACACTTCTAAAACACTTTAAAGCCCCTTCATATCACTGGCAGAGTTCATGTATGGAGTAAATAAAATCATTTAAACAAAACGTGCAGTTTTTAAGACGTTTGATAAGACGTATTCCTGTAGCTTAACTGGTAGGGCGCTGTGTTAGCAGCACAAAGGTCATGGGTTTGATTCCCAGGGAACAAATATTAGTAATAAAATATAAAGTCTGAATGCACTCTGGCTCTGGATAATCGCATCTGCCAATTGCATAAATGTAAATAAAATATAATGTGCACAAATGACCTTGTACAAGTCTGTAAAGGTTTAAATAACCAACTGATGACTTTGTCAAGGTCATTCGATAATTGTTAATAACAAACCAACTCTAACTAACACAACTAACTATTAATAAGTTAACAAGGAAAAACACAAAGTTATAAACTCAATATCCTGCATGCTGGTGTATAGAGCACTTGTCTAGTACCCCTCACAAGCTTTATTGTTAAACTACTGAAGTGGCTCTCAGAATCTCCAAGAAGCTGCAGAGCTTCGGTCCTTGTTATCAGCTGGGTAATCAGACTCTGGGCGCTGGAGTGGGGACTGCAGCTCCAGATCTGGCATGGCTTGAAACATGACTGTCAATTAAGGGAATTAAAAGGCGTGCTGATCCTCACTGAGGCGTAGAGGCATGCTGGACTAACCTGGGAAGAAGCCAGGCGAGAACTTGTGCAGAGATACAGTCATGACTTTGGAGGTGAAGCTGAAAGCGTCCTCCACACCTGGTGAGGAAACAGAGGCCCAGCACTTAGTGAAGCTGAAAGGAAGCATGTTTAATCAGGCCTGAGCTCAGCGGAAATGCCCTTTTGCATTATTGTAAAACCATCCAACCACCATTTTTCTGTTCTGATTAAGAAATAATCAAAATCGGTAAATGACCAGCACAAAAAAAAAAACTACCAACAGTTACTACCAAATGTAAACATCTCAGCATTTGCTACTGATGTCTGATTGATGGTCTGGATTTGGAATCATTTTATAAATTCTAATGCCATTCAAACCCTTATTGTGGACAAGAAGGAAGGAACAAACACTACTACTGACAGCAGATTGTTATGGTTACAAACGCTCTTGTTAACAGTCAAGTGTTATTACCATCTCCATGGTGAAGGTCCACATCCACATAGAGAACTCTCTCATACTTCTCCCGCAGCTTGAGGATTCCGAGAACAGCGTCATTCACATAACAGAACCCAGATGCCTCGTCCCTTATACAACACACACACACAATCAGCTGCTCCAGTGACCCACTAAACGGTGTCCTACAAATGTTTCTGACACATACACTGGGCCCAATCATATTAATAATGGACATGTTCCACTAATATCACTAATATCCACTAAGTATTATTATAAGTATTACGTCTATTGTCATATAACATGGAGTCTAGCAAAAGTATTAAAATATTATTATTAATCCCAAATTATTATTAATAAAATGTTTTTGTGCTTTATTTCTTTAAAATTCCACCGACCTAATATTTTGTTCGACATTTAAACATTTTGAAGTATGGCTTATGGCCCAAATACATGTTAGGGCAGCACATATAAACATAAACATATAATAAACATACATATTAAAGTTACAAAGTACATAAAGCAAACACTTTACAGCCTTCTACAAACAAACTGTAAATATTAATTTGAACTTTACAGTTTCAACACAAAACCTGGCAGATCCTCCAAAGAACTTATGCTAAAGATGACACTGGTATCTCAATGACTGATGAAACACAAGAGGTGAAACACAAGCGGGTGGGCACAAGGCCTGTTGTGCTGTATTACTTCTTGGCGTGATGCCACCCTCCGGCCCAGTTGATGGCCACATCACACTTTCCATCCAGCAGATTCTGGGCAGCAGTCAGAGTGGCTCCACCAACGGCAGCCGCATAATCAAAAATACCCTCCACCACCGGACAGTCATAACCTGAACAAAAGAGGCGGACATGAGGGGCAGTTGATAACGGTGAGGGAGAGACAATGGGATGGGGTGTAAAAAGGAAAATGAGAGGAAAGACAGATTACTAGACTAGAGACAGAGAGTGAGAAAGAACAATAAACACAGAGTTAATTTAAAATAGATCTATTGGCAAGAGTGTTGTTTCCTCTTTAAAAACAATAAAACTGTTCTCTGTCTCTGCAGAACGGTATAAAGTGTCAGTTTGTCAGGCATTTCAATTACTCCTGGACCTGAGGGACTGAAAATGCCAAAGTCAGTGCACGATTAAAGCACAATACTGCCCACTGCTGTTAGCAGGGGGTACTGCAAGCAATAACAAAGTACCACTTGCTGATACACTGCATGGCCACAAGTGTGGTGACACCCTTTCTAAATAACAGGTCAGCTAAAGATGCGTAAAAATACACAAGATGATGAAAGATAAATTCACAGACAAAAACAAGGTGAAACAGTATAATGTGGATCAAGATATAAAATTAAAAAGCCAACAGAAGTCAAATACAAATTAGTGAACATAGGAAAATAAGTATTGAGTGCAGATTTTAAAATGTGAAGTTTGGGTGTGGATGTAGTAGAAAGCCTAAGAAAAGGAAAGTTGCTAGCTCTAACTTCCATGGATTTATGTCCATGGATGTGTAATCTATTGCTATCTATTACAATCACATACAGTTAAGCGTCCACATATTTTGTATCTTAGAGTAAACATACAAAGTGTATGTTTACTCTAAGATATCAACTTGTCTAAACAGCAACAATTGTCTAGTTTATCATCATTAGAAAGCAAAGCACAGCTCAAAAACACACATCTGATCTAAATTCAAAACTCTAAGAAAAGTTTTCTTACCCAGGCCAAAGTCAACGGACTGAGGGTCGTCATTATCTCCATCCTGGCTGATCTTGTGCAGGTGCTGTAGATACGAGTCTGTGTGAAACACTGCCATCTCCTCTATTGAAGCCACACGAGGCTTCACCACTCTAAAAAGTTACACACAACAGCTTGAACATAACAAACGCCATTACTAACATATTAAATACAGAGACATTATGTCATAAAAAGCGGCTTTTTGGAAGAAGCTCTGAGACTAATAAAATACATGCCATGTTTTTGACATACCTCATGTACTTCAGTAAGTCATACGCCTCAATCAGTGAATGCACCATACTGGCCTGTAACAGAGAAATAAAGTAAAGAAACAACCATAGCTATTCATTTATGCAGACCCTTACGCAACTTTTTGTGGCATGATATCGTAGTATCAGATGGCGATAAATACCATTGTACTGAATGATTTACCCTGGTACCTAAAAATGTGAATGTAATAAAAGCGCACAGCAAGCTTACATTATACCCTTACATCAAACAGTATCTATATGTAACGTCTTAAATTATTAAAAGGTTGTTATTGTGATGTGTTTTAAGTGTGTAAAGTGCTGTTCATCTCACCCGGTTTGGTACTTTAGACAGTGAGTCACATGTCTGGATATAATCCGGACTGTAAATATACACCACACTGCGATTTCTGCTTTTATCATCATTACTGTCTCCTTTATCACACATTTAAAATCAAACTATTACAATTAAAACACCTCATAAAACGCTACAGAGGCTTTCAGTGCGCTCTGCCTAATCTAACAATGAATGTCACAACAATAAACATCCGTTTTTTCAAAATAAAAGTTCGAATAAGGATAGGAGGAAATTTACGCGCTTGTTACCTTTTCAAAGTATTTGACACTAACTTTCACACGTGAGAATAGCAAAAAAACAATGTTAAAATGTTACTTCAAATTGAAGTAAATTAAAATGTTAATTGCAATTTTTATTGTAAATTGAAATGGATCTACAAAGTATAATTAGAAACTTTTTTGGGCGATTAAGTTCAATCCTAAGTCAAAAGAAAGCTTAAATGCAGTGTGTCATTTAAAATAAAAACATCTGACAATGGTGTAAATGCAAAGAAATGTTTTGTGCACTAAAATAGTGCACTACTGTATATATTTTTTCATATAATCGCCACATGTTGGTTTAATAGTTAAATGATGCAGACGTTCTTAAATGAACGTCAACTTTGAAAAGTCTGTAATTGTCTGAATTACTAATGTCCACGAAGTGGCAGCATAGTCACATCATTCACCTTTCTTAACGCGCATTTGTTTTAACCAATTAAAACAGTTCCAAATAAGAAAACAACTGACAATCTACATGAAGGTCGCAAATCTCATGTTAAAAATATTTAAAGGCTAATGTGGTTAAAATAACCTTGAATCATTTCATGTCTATCTTGTTTACCTCAGAGACGGTACATAAGAATGCTTTAAGATAACACAAGATTTTTCAAGAGACCTTAATAATGGCAATGGCATATGCCTAATATTAGAAACAGGCAAAATTTTTGTCACCAGACATTTTTTCTTAGGGGGAAATCACACCATCAAACTATGAGCCATATAACCAACAGTGTAGATCACTAATATGTGCAGAAGAAAAAGGTTCCCCAAAACTAACTTTTACATTTATGCTTCCACATCTCCTATAATGTAATTTCAAGATATATTCTCTTAATTTGTTCTGTTTTCTCCCTTTCATTCTGACCCAAGTTCTGGGCATTGATTGCATTGTTTTGTAAAGACAGAATATTTGTGCTGTCTTTGATACAGAACGTTCTAAAATTCTGTTCTGGAAGTGTCAAAAGATTTTGTTCCAAAGTCAAATGATCCATTACTCAAAAGAATTTTCCTGTGTTTGGATTTGCATCTCAAATTGTCATTTAAGTTTCGCTGTGCTTGTTATCCCCTCAGAAACATTTGATTTATATGCACTGAAATAGGTCACAGATCTGCACTGCACATGCTTGGCAATCCACTTTTAAGCTTGGGTCTGTCATATTATCCAAATTGTGGATCCCTGGTGTCAGTTCAGTACCAACTGTACAGAGGCTTGAGTGACAATCTGTGTGACTAAAGTTTAGCTCCACTGGCCAGTCACACTTGTTTACATTTTCAATACGCTTCGTATGGAAGAGATACTTTTTTCTTATCTTACTGTAAAAGCTGCAGCCAAACCTGTTAGCAAACTGCAGCTTGTACAGGCAATAAATCAGAATCCGATTTGCTTGAACACATTTTTATTTCAAAACCCTAAAATATAGTTTAGTATATAAATATAATATATAGTTTAGGTATAGAGTTTAGTATATAATATATAGTTTAATACAGAGTTACAGTACAGTAATATGCATAACAAGTCAAAAATCTTATAGAACCATTATAGTGAGATATTAAAAAAAGGAGGTTTATATGAACTGTTGAGACATACAAAATGAAAAGAAGAAAATAATAAATAGGTAATAAAATATTGATAAGGATGGTTGAAAATCCATTTCTAGATCAATGTGATGAGCGGGCTGTCAAATCAATAAAACACTAGAATATAACAACATAAATAGTGACAGGTCTGGACAAGACATATTAAATACTATTAATGGAAGCACACAGAGGCACAATGGAGGATGGCAAAGGCACACATGAAGGCAAAGGCACACATGAAGGCAAAGGACAGCGGAAAATGGTTAATATGTAGACATAATCAATAATGGCAACCTTTGCCCTTCTCTGGCCCTTTTTCTCCGTACTAACTTTAGTTCATCGACATTTGGGTTGAGGGCATCCGGGCTGTAAGGACCACATCCTTACATTAGCCTAAACTTCCACAAATAACTTTCATGTAACGTGATGTAATACTACAGACCAGTTTCCAGGTTGGGACTTTGATTCTATACTCCACATTTTAGGATATAGATTGGATTTAATTCGATTAGGGGAAACTAGCCCAAAATGATATTTTAACTTACATTGATCACCTTCCTAGCACCACCTGAAATCAGCGTGATACACAAAACATTTTCTCTCTATTTGGAAATGTCATGCACATTCAATCATGAATGCTTTCAGTATGTAGCAATTCCACTACACATGTACTGTAGGTTATGAGGTTATATAGATTTTTCTATATATAGATTTTTCTATATTGATTTTTTTGCACTCTCAAGAGAGTCAAAATTTGATGTAACTTATGACTATCCACCACTGTAAAGTGCTAAAACATTACCTTTTGCCTCCTTTGTGGCATTAGAAAACACAGCCATAGCCTTAACGTTTAGCCTTATTCGTCTAACTAACTGATGATTAACAGCATTGCACATTCACTTGGCCCTCCACTGCTCACTGAATCAAGCGCTTGTCATCTGATTCTGCTTGGAACATGCATGATGGTGTGTGGAGTCAGGTCAGCCTCAAAACTTCAGATCACAGGAAAGAGGGAGTCTTCATTTTTAGGAATTAATCGGCTGGCTGTAGGAACAGTGGCCTTTCCTGTTAACAAAATGAAACAAGAATCAATCAAAATTATTTAACTTCTAATTCCTACACTTTTAATTCTGTTTCTTGATTTTAAAAAACAGTCCTGCAAGTAAAGCAAATTATGCCAATGAGAGTAGCACAAAATGTAGGGATCTATGAATTCACCTGCATACTCCTGTAGAGCATTCATAGTTATTCTGGCAATATGCTCCATGAGGTTTAGTGCCCATGATTCTCCATAATGGGGTCATTCGAGCTGTTCTCTTAGGAGACCTTTGAACTTCTTGTTCAGCTATTGAGGGTTCATCCGGTGGCACAGGAATGGGGGCCACCTGAAACACAGTGCATATTTAAATTAAATATTAATATAAACTTAATGTGCGTTTAAATACATTTATTTTTTTAAATCTGCAAATTCAAAAAGCCAAAGTTAAACAAAATGATAATTTAAAAACATATTTGGTCCTTGTAGGTCATATTTAAACAATACTACGAAAAAATGTACAGAACATTTCAGCCTTCCAAATTAAAAAATGCACACACTAGCAAAAACAGGTTCAAACTGAGAGGATTAACTGTAGTTTAATGCAGTTAGGAGAGCTGTAAACAAGTTCAACATAGAAGTGGAAGCAGACAGGCAGGACAGAAAAATAGAAGTCTTTAAAAATAACAATAATCATAATTACCTGCTGGACAAGCACCAAAAACACCAGCCACCAGGCTAGAACAGTCCCTCTGTTAAAGAGATTGTGACTCTGCATGATTGAAAATTTCCACAAAAACCACACAAGTGCTGTTACAGTAAGCTCAGAGCAACACTGACTACAGAGACGTTTCCCTGTCTTATATACTCTCCAGCCTAACAGACATCTAATGTCGCGCCCCTCACTTTTTATCTCTCTCTTTCTCTCTCTCTTTTTTATCTCTCTGCTTTTCTCCAGATAACCAGATGTGACACGTTTGCTTAATGTTTGCAACTAGATAAAGCTGTCCTCTGAGACTCTGCGAGAGAATGCAGCCGGGGTTGTGAGGAGCAAGGGATGAGAAAGAACGAGTGGAATGAGGGATGAGATACAACCAGCCATATTCTGGACATGTGCTTATCAGCATTTTAAGGCACAATGATGGAAGGAGAGAATGCCAAGTTTAGTTGTTTATCGGTTTTGAAATCAACTCAAATCCTATAAATCTGAGTTTTTTTTTACAAATCAAATTCTAACAATTTTAGAGTTAGTTTTAAACAAAGCCTGAATAATATATAAATCATATACACTGAATTTATAAAAAAAAAATTTACCACTGAGCTACTTATTTGGGTCGTAAGATGATGTTTATTGTAGAACAATCTAATATGACTGCTATTTTTGCATACATTTTAATTATTCATAGATAAATATTATTTAGAAGCAGCTATACAGATTAATGCCTCAATGCCCCTAGTGCAGGTCACCTTTTAAGCCAAAGGTGACTGTGTCAAGGAAAAAACTAAAGACTGTTTCCTGAAGGTTCCCATTACGTCTTTTGTCATACAGCCAGCGGAGTCCTTGAAAAAGAACAACTGATTAAAGGGCCTATTCGTTAAGAATAACATAAAGAGGCAAAATAAGTAAACAACTTGCTGAGTGGCAGCGAACATGGCCGAGTGTCAGATAGGAGTTGGATCACTGCTCCAGCTCCTCACAAAGGTTCCAAACTGACTCATGCTGTTTACTGGACATGATGTTGCTTATCCTCCTGGGGCATCCAGCTCACATAAATAATACCATGTACTATTTCATAAGCTGGTGGCTTTGTTTTAAACATTTTTAGCATGCCCACTGTATTAGTCAGAAAGCCTGAGGTTAACAAAGTTCTGCAAAATTCTTCATGAGCGAAAAAATTGATTGGTTTAGATCAATGTCACATGAAATCTGTAGGTTAAGTATGAATGGTTACGTTTAGCTCATGACTATATTGATGTTGAACAGATGTGATGTTGGTCACATAGGCACACTTAACAGTATAGATTCACATATTGTACTTCTGCAGTATTCCATGAAATTTTGTGCTCACACTGAAAAATGCAATGCAATGTAGTGCAGCCTACTGCCAGTAATGTATGTTTAGTCCAACTGTTGAACGTTGGATACATGAATGCAAATATACGCAACAGCTGCAGGTTTCCCTACATGGTGGAAATGGAAAGGAGCTAAACATGTTAGAGCCAGTGTCACATGCATCGAACACTTTTAGAAAACTCCTATTTAAGACAATACTATTCTTTGATAATGCATGACATACATAGCATATAGTAGAATTAACACGCAAATGGATTTGTACATTTAAAAAATAGGGTGTGCTGGCTGATGGATTGAAACGCAAGTGAAACATGAAAAACAATCATCACTACATAGACGTAACGAACCAACCTGGAAGTGTTTTTTTTAAATAATCTTTAGTACCAAAAAATCGATTATGAACCAATACTGGAACATTCTATGATTTAAAAAGATAAAAAACTTCCACCAGCAGTAGCAAGTAAAAAACCTACAGAAGATCAACGTCACAAGAATAAATACATACCTATGCCCTTTCATTTAATTAAGATCAATCCCTCCGTATGAACAAATAGTGACAATTCATTGAGGGGGGTTTCTTTAGTGGTCCGGGGTCATAGATAGGGTTTGCTGTCCCCATTTTGCATTTTATCAGTTTTGGCACTCAGTCAACAGATTGCAGACAAAGTACACCATCCAATTGGGAACTGAAATGCTAATCCGCTGCCAAAGAGGACAAAAGGGCTTCAGCAAGCCCGTCCAGTTTGAATCTTAGCAGAACAGAGTCTACCTGCAGACTAGAGGACATTTGTATAGCAAGTAGCTCAAACTGTGAATTCTTTATTTTTTCACTGGCAAATTAATTAGGTGTAACTGAATACACATCCGTATATTTTTCTCACTAAATTATAAGCTTTTTAGTCATTCTGTTTGGTAACAAATACGCTAAAATTGAGTTGATTGTAAAGGATTTAGATGCATGTCAAAGGTTTAAGCTATTAAGATATTAAAGTCACTTTGCAACTTCTTTCTGGGGAAAGATGGATGAATTATTAATCCCATGTAGCTCAAAACCAAACAGAACACAGTCAAGACTACAAGTATTCTCATCAGTATTTTGTTTACTTGTTACTAAGGGTCTCAAGCTAAACTTTGTCAAATCTAGTGATTATTTATTCCTCAAAGCAGTTATTAAAGCAGCAGTAAAACTTGTAAACATGTTTGTTTTTCCTAGTGAAAAGATTAGAAGTCAATTTGTACACCCTGATGGTGTCAACGTCAGCCAATCAGATTGGACCTTGGCATTTCTGTGCACAACGTGCATCAGTTGGTGTACTAAGGAGTTTTTTTTACTGATGTTCTTACAAGGCTAAACAATGAGCACAAAGCTCTGAATGAAATCTCAACCACATTTTACACAAGACAGCTGTATAACATTAAAGATACAAAAAAGCTATATCCAGCTATAAAAAGATGTTTTGAGACAAATAACCACAAAACAAACGTTTTAAAGTTTGCTTGCTTTTTTTTTTACCAAAATATCTTTTTATTTTTTTATCATGACATTAAAAAATAATTTTAGGTGCAAGGATATTCATTTTCTCTCTATGAATGAATATATTAAAGTCTCCGATTTATAAACATACTGCAAATCATGTATTCACTGAAGAAGTGCACAATTTGTCAGTTGCTTCTCTTGCTTTCAAAGACAAAACCCTCAGTTCAAGATGGACAAGATATAATAAGAGGCCACAATGCAGCAGCAACAAGATTTTGAAAAGTCCAAACTCTATGGCCTGATCTATAAAGTCAGCAGACCAGGAGCTCTTGTGTTTTCCCTCCCTCTTTTCTTATTCTTTTTCCCCCTTTTTTAAACAGACTTTTCAATGGTGTCTTCGAATAAAGTGTCAAAATGTTCAAATTCATCCCCTTTCATAAATACATTATGTACAGCAACATGTAACATCAACAAACTCCACATAGAAACACACAGAAACCAAAAACATACAAATTTAGTATAAGGAAAAGAAAAAAAGACAATAATTAGTGCAATAATTTAACTGGCCCTAAATGTCAGAAACCACTAATTCCTACCAATATTTATTCCCCAAAACATCAGAGAGACGAGACTAAATCGATTACTCTCCACAATTCCAATGCGTTACTGATACCTCACGGTCAGAATTCTGGTACTTATGCAAAACAATCATGCAACCCAAACAGACATAGCACTGTACCTGCCCATCCAAGTTTACTTTTCTTAATGCACTGGTGCGAATTCACACTATTCAATTCTGTTCCTATTCGGACCCAAGCCCAAAGTCATCTACAGGTGCAAGAGTCCGCAATCATGTCCTCATATTCTTTATAAACAATGTTTCCATTCCTCTCCATCATTAGCACGCTGATAGGTTTGTATTTATAGGGAACGCAGGAGGGTAATGGAATATCTGCGATACCAAGATCGCTAATGAACGTCTGCATGATTGCATGATTGGGTGAATTATAGCCATAATGGAGAATACGAGGGCAGTCTCCCATGCAGTAGCGAGGATTGTACTTGTGAGGTGCAATGATCCAGTGGTCCCATCCAAGGTCTTTGAAGGCCACACGGTAGGAGTGCAGCTTACACTGGTTTTTGACCACACTGTTTGGCAATTGCTTGTAGTTGGGGATGTCAGAAACGATGCTGCCAGGCTCCGTAGACCGACGGGTCCTTGTGATGGGACGGGCATTGGGTGTAAAATACTTAACCCACTCCATGGGTTGCTTGTTCTCCTCTAAGAAGAGTAGCAAGATGGGAGCTCTAAGATGGTTTTGAGCTGGGAAACGTTTTCTCTGTTTAAAAGGTCTTACAATAGATCTGGCATGATCTGTTTTTGAGCATCGATAATGGGCAAAGAGAGATAAGTGGTCATCCTTTGACTGGGACACGTGATTTGTGACATCAGATTCAGTCCATTGGCTTCGGGGTCCCATAGTGACTTGGTCACCCTCAAAAGGATTTTTAGAAGAGGTGACCCTAGCCTCACAGATGAACGGAATATGGGATGACACAGGAGACCTCAGATGCATAAGAGATGCCTTCACCAGATTGCTCAGTGAAAGGTTTGTCAGTTCATATTTTACAGTGTAGGTATATTGAAGGTCTAGTCCAGTAAGTGTTACAGAGAGGAGAAAGACAATAAAACAAAAACAATCAGATAATGGTCCTAGATCTCCAAAAATACACAAGTAATTGATTCAACAAATGAACCTGATTAAAGGCTAAGGCTGATTAGGAACACATAAGCAATGCAACATGACTTGTACAACTTAAGGCACTAATTGTGAAGGTAGAATACTACAGAAATGTATGAGACAAGAATAAAAGGGCTTTACCATTTGAAGTTGAGAGAAAGTGTTTATCAGTTGAGGAAGCTTGCAGTAACCTTACAGTATTGGATCCAAAAAACTTGTGTTGCTTTGGTTTTCCATCTGGATCCGCCGCTA
The DNA here is from genome assembly GCA_036877625.1 of Ambastaia sidthimunki. Taxonomy (NCBI): domain Eukaryota; kingdom Metazoa; phylum Chordata; class Actinopteri; order Cypriniformes; family Botiidae; genus Ambastaia; species Ambastaia sidthimunki. The sequence goes on along the minus strand of JAZGTK010007010.1, from coordinate 5,690 downwards.
TCCTGTATAAATTTAACATGAGTCGCACGCCTTCGTCTTCAGTTTGGCTCTCTACGGGAGGTTTATAATACGGGTTCCTCTGTTTTGGATGTCGATTTCGGCGAAATTGCATTGATGCAACGCCAAAATGTGACGAAGAGGCCATATTCCCTACCACGCGCGTAGATATGTGTAGCACAAACATGCACAATAAAATACAAAGACTGAGACAGTTTTGACTTTTGGTAGCCTTCATGTTCAGCCCCTCGTACAGACGAGTGCCTCCTGGAAGGCTACCATCGTCTAGTTCAGCGGGCGCAATTCAACCTAAACATCTCCTAACAATTGACAACCTTTCTGGTGCGCGATTAATCGTGTGACGTCACGTCCAATTACCGACCAAACGTCAAAGTTAGTTTATCGTACTTTCTATCACGCATTAAAATGTGCATTGCTTCTTACAGCGCGGCATGTATAACATATAACTTGTTAAAATAATCTTTATAGCAATGAACGCGAGCATAAATAAAGTGCAATAACTTGATACAATGCAGTAATTTGATGAGCAACTCGTTTCCTACTTTGCCTCTAGATGAACATATACTATATAGCGTGTTAAAACAAGATCAACCTAATAAACAATACGTAACGTAATACAACGATAAATAAATGTAACTAAAATTGAATTAAACTAAAACTTCGTTTCTCATTCTGCTTCTAGATGGCGCTATCACCCATTTCTCCCCTCTCAAAGACCTTTAAAGGCAGGGTAGGCAATTTTTTTATAGAAACATTTTTGTAATGCTGGTTGAAAGTTTCTTCTTATTCTAATAGCAAGCACTAAGAAAAGTGGCCTAAATATATTTATATAAATTTATATCTTCTTTAAAAGGAGCAAGGCCTACTTGCCTGTCAAACTATGTATGCATTGACATTTGAACGAGTCGTGTCGCTCTTAAGAGAGGACGGGATCTTATGTTTTCAAAAGCTAGGTTGCTAGCCTACATTTAAACAATGAACACAATGCAACAATAAATGTAGTGATTTAAATAGGAACTGCAACTTCATTTCTTACTGTGCCTCTAGATGGCGCTGTTCATAAGCTCTACTCTTAATGATAGCGCACTTATTGCTCGCTGACAACCACGTGCACATCCCACTCAGCGCTTCAGCCGACAGCAGCGGTAGCAGCGATGGCTCTCCTTAAGACTACCAAGTTTATATCCTCTGTTGGGAGTTTCACACCGTCCTTGGGTGCGCTACCCATTCGAGCAAGGTAATGAAACCTTACAGTAATCTGATTTTGATCTTACAGTACACAAGTATTTTAATTTTAAAGAGATGTATCGGATTGCTTTGACCAACCTTAATAGGCGTTTTATGCTTAATATGCGTTTAATTCTGTTGAAAATAATAAATGAAGTACGAGCATTCATAAAATTTACGCCATCAGATTTAATATCACAGTCACGCACACATGTATAGTCACATCCGTCCACATGAATCTGGTGCTATGAAATAATAAACTGCGTTTAACTATATCGGGCCATATTAAAGTCATTGCATGCCCCTTTTTATCAGTTAATAATAAATCAGGGAGAACAATGCACTGTACAGTGTATACGCATCGGGATTATTAACAAATCATTTAGCATCACTCTGACCTTGCATCCCTGCGCTAGGCTGAGCATTTAACACAGTTTTTCTGCATTTGTCTCAAATCATAGCAATCATAGTAAATGTTCCCGCCGAGTATATGCTCTGCCTTATGAGTACAGGTTGAGACTTGTGCTGTAAAGTTTAATAACCAGCATTCACGTCTCTTAGCTCATAGTGTGCGTCAATCTTTGATGTCTTTGGAGACCGTACGTGCAAATTTCCTGCGCGACCATTGGTTGAAATGATCAGGCTGAACGTTTTGATTGGCTCAGATCACATCCGGATTCTAGTGTCAAGAAATCATGGTAGTCTGTGTCCTTTTTCACCGGGTTTGGAGGGCAAAGTAGAGCTGTGATGAACTTAAGATTCAGTAGTTATTGTTTTTCAAGGTCAACTTATGGTATTTTAAAAGGGGGGCAGAATCACTCACTTCACACAAACAGCTGTTTAAACGTTTGCATTGATTGGCATAAAAGTACTATAAGAGCACATAGCCCAGTAATTAGAAGATATATGTTCTCCTGCTACATAGTGATATAATCTAAATTATAAATAGCAACTGGAATTTTTGCAAAAAGACCATAGCATGTCTGATGCCAAGTCTCAGAGTTACATGCTATACCACACACACACACACACACACACACACACGACTGTGACACACTGGCTTTTTCCTCACGGGTTTGTGCAACTTGACTCCAGGCGTGACATTTGGCTCTGCAGTGCAATGCATGACCTCAAATGCTTACTTTTCTAAACGTACAAAAATACTTTATAGTCTAGAATACCACAACATTTCTGATGGTATTCTAGACTTAGTTTTTGATGTTGCTTAGCAACCAGGCCATTCATTGTATTTATTTGATTGCTGTGAATTGGAGTATGCAAGTAGGGAGCAAATTCAGTCTGGTTAGTGATTTAAATAACTGATTTTTATCTTGACTAAATTTGTAATTGTGGGTCATGTTTTTTGTTGTCTTTGTTTAAGCTCATGGTGGAGTGAAGTGCAAATGGGACCACCTGATCCTATCCTTGGGGTGACGGAGGCCTACAAACGGGATACAAACCCTAAAAAGATGAACCTGGGTGTGGGGGCATACAGGGATGACAACGGCAAGCCATATGTTCTCAGCTGTGTTCGCAAAGTATGTGAGCATTTAAGAGAGAGTTGTGTGAACTGTGAACAGAACTCTTTGATCTGGAGTGAAATTATTTATCTTCTAGGCATCTTCTAAGGGGGTTGTCAGATTTGGCCTATAGATTTTAAGGTATTAACAGAATTGGTAAAAGGAAAAACAGAGGGTGGCGTGTTTGTACATGTCAACATGTGCTTCTGATTTTTCTCCTTTTCTGCAAAGTCACTCTGAGCCCAGTGATTTAAGAGGCTTTGCTGTTAAAGCAGTACCCACCAGTTACATTTATGACCCGCAGCTGTCTAATTTCTAAGAAGGTCTCTTGAACACTGTTTACTCTGTCACAAATGACTAACTATTTTAAATGAAGCTTTTTAATTTTTTTTAGGCAGAGGCTCTGATTGCCTCTAAGATGCTGGATAAAGAATATCTGCCCATCGGGGGTCTGGGAGATTTTAATAAGGCTTGTGCTGAACTGTCACTTGGTCCTGACAGTGAGGTTCTCCAAAGCAAGAGGGTAAGTCTTTATATTACTGATATACAAAGAATCCTTTTCTATTCTCCTTATTGTCTTAGATGTAGTTTAACTTGACCTATTGTTTGTTTGTAACGCCAAATCTATTTATCCTTCCTATGTGAATTTTTCAGAGCATCACCGTCCAGACCATCTCAGGCACTGGATCTCTGAGGGTTGGTGCCAACTTCCTGGTGGGTATTAAACTGCTTTCTGTTCAGAGAAGTGACAACATCCTTTAGCCAAATCCATTTTATTATTTGTCTTTACGCAACTGTTTTGCCATTTTGTAATTCGGTTATTTTATAGTGTGTTCTCCGTTTCTGTTTGTTAGTCACGATTTCAATTAGCAGGAAGAGATGTCTATTTGCCGAAGCCGTCCTGGGGAAATCACACCCCTATTTTCCGTGACGCTGGCATGCAGCTGAAAGCGTACCGTTATTATGATCCCTCAACCTGTGGATTTGACTTTGCTGGGGCTCTTGATGACATCTCAGTGAGTCGACATCAAATAAACACTGTTTTCTATTAAATCTGATACGCCTTTATTCCCAAACACTGTTCCTTTATTCCCAAACACTGAGTCTTAATTTACATACTGATTTGTCAAGGCCTCACTGCCATGATTCAGGTACTTAAAAGATGAATTTACCTGAATGAATATCTTTTCCCAACTTCTAGAAAATTCCGGAGCATAGTGTGATCATGCTCCATGCTTGTGCTCATAACCCTACTGGTGTTGACCCCCGACCAGAGCAATGGAAGGAGCTTTCAGATGTCATCAAGGTACGTAATCTGTTGCATTGTGTGTTAAGTCACTTACATCACAGAGTTTGTGCTTCACCTACATGTTGTCCACTCTCTCTGCAGAAGAGGAAACTTCTGGTGTTCTTTGACATGGCCTATCAGGGCTTTGCCAGTGGAGATATTGATCGGGATGCTTGGGCTGTGAGATACTTTATTGAGCAGGGCCACAACATTCTCCTGTCTCAGTCTTTTGCTAAGAACATGGGCCTCTATGGTGAGAATCCACATGCCAGCATGCCACATTTACACTGTTAATCATTTACATTTCTTTTCACCAGTACTGGAACCTTAATTTAGTGAATTTTCTGCACAGGCCCTATTGTGTCACATTTAGTCTTTAAAACATAAAGTAAATCCAAACATGTCCTACACTTAACCGGTCAAATATGTTTAGCACAGTATGTTTCTTAATGCATGCCAGAGGTCAGACTATTATCTGTACTTTAGGGAAGACACAGATTGTTCTAATAAAGGTCAGTTTGTAACATCTTACTAAGAACAAAAGAAAATTTTATGCACTGTCCACATAAAATAAATTTGCAATCTTATGTATTCGGACAACAATTTTCACAGTTTAACAGTTGGTCATAGAAACAATCCTATACTTGTTTTTGTATTTTGTTTTGTAGGTGAGCGTGTGGGCGGCTTCACTGTGGTGTGCGCTGATGCTGAGGAGGCAAAGAGGGTGGAGTCTCAGCTGAAGATTCTGATTCGTCCCATTTACTCCAACCCACCCATGAATGGAGCTCGCATCGCTTCCACAATCCTCAACACACCAGAGCTGCGCTCTACATGGTCAGATATGCTTGTATACTCTCATAGTGGCTAATGCCAATCAACAGCCTTTTAATTGATGCTTTGTATTTGTTTGTATTCCTGTAGGCTGGAGGAGGTAAAGGGTATGGCAGACCGTATCATAAGGATGAGAGAAATGCTGGTAGATAATCTAAAGAAGGAGGGATCGACTCACAACTGGCAACATGTAATTGACCAAATCGGCATGTTCTGCTTCACTGGGCTCAAACCTGAGCAGGTAAATCACTTGTGTCCTTTAGACCCACAGAACGGGCATGAAAGTTCATGAAGTTTATTGCCGGACTAACTTGAATAATTGTATAGGCATTCTAATGCTGTATTACCATGCTGTAGAATTTACAAGCTCAACTGTGCTTCAGGTGGAACGTCTGACAAAGGAGTTCTCCGTTTACATGACTAAAGATGGTCGTATCAGCGTTGCCGGTGTGACCTCTGGAAATGTGGGATACCTTGCGCATGCCATTCACCAGGTCACCAAGTAGATCAAAGTATGCTGAGATATACAGGAGGAGGTCTACAGCTGTTACATCATGTCCTGTTACTGTTTGTCTCCTCGGGGCTTCACTTCATTTAGATGTCAGGTCATCTCACAGGTCATCTTGTGATTCTACGGCTGAGGAACATTTTCATCCTGTTAAATTCTATATGAACTTTATTTATTGCTGGAGTGAAGTAAATGAACAACAATAAAAGGTGCCGTTTCCATTTAATGATGTGTTAATTGATTTATTCAAAAAATATACTGTGTAATACAAGAAAAATAAACATTTAAAGCCTATTAC
>JAZGTK010007009.1:0-19939 GCA_036877625.1 Ambastaia sidthimunki | reverse complement strand
GTGACAGGGTGACACCCTAATGACAGGGTGTATGGGTGTGATGACGTGTGAACTTACATCCTGTGGGACCTGAATGAAGGCAAATGCGTATTCTGAAGCCTGCGGAGAAAGCGTACGTGTGCTGAAGGCTGGGGGAAGGGCTGCAAGACGTGTGGACGATACCATCTCTCTCTGAAATGACAAGGGGAGAGAGAGATTGAAAGAGTCATACTGTTGTGTTATAAAACAGACTTCATACCTCTTTTATACACCGACTGCCTCTACAAGGTCCTCTTTAAATGGAGGTGTGAGTACTGCACAGCAGATAAAAGCAAAGTCAAGGATAACGCTTTACTCCTCCACACAACACACTCAAAGCCTGCAACACAATATGAAAGAGAGACACACACTCTCTCTCCACTGGGCCTCATGCACTGCGGTCATGTGTCTTCAGAAGAATCAGTGAATCAGTGCAGAACACGTGAACACAGCAGGCTAAAAAGGCTGGCTAGCAGTGAGCCAGCACAAAACCTCTTTTCAGCACAGAGAATAAGAGAGAGACACTGGAAGACAGATGAAAGTACAGCGAAAAGCCAAAGACTGGCTTGTTTTACTTGTTGGGTGTTGCAATCCGTAACTTATGCCTCTCTATCGCCATCTCTGTTTGAAACATTGAACTGCAGATTACTTTACGTACTTTATTTACATATGCTGAAGTCAGCATTATTATTAACTGGCTGTTGAGAATTGGTGGGAGACCGTTTTAAAGACTGATTTGTTACATACTTGCTTAATAACTGTTTTTTTGTTTATTTTTAACCAAAAGAAAGTTACGGAATGCACATAGCAATTCTAAAAAAGAAAAGTCTTACATCATCATGAAGACAAATCATGTTTGTCTTTTTTTTTATGGAACACAGTCAGAGAAATTTGCAAGCTATGATTCACTCACAATCTTTCTCTCTGCCAAAATGTTATGTTCAAATTTAATGCTTAATGCATATTCAAAGTTGTACCATCACACACTAACCAGGTCTGAAACTTGTTCTTGTAACTCAACATAGACACCCCATATTTGAAAATGTGAAAATGCTTTTATGACTGATGAAAAACCCTTTTTGGACCTTAACCATCTTTAGTCGCTCCATTGTACGAGAAAGCATTTTCTTCCAAATTTCTACTTTTGTGTTCCGTGGAATAAAGCAAGCCACATGTGTTCAGAATATTGTGGCTGAGTAAACAGTGTTTTATTATCAGATAGTGGCAGGGTATCAAAATTAAAATTGGCCCAGGAAGACAGGGATTTATTTAAGCTCTAAACTTTTGAAGCTCTTGCCCTGTGGGTGCCTGTACTGCATTCAGCCAGTCAAAGCATCCCTGCTGGCCATAGCTGGTGACAGAGAAAATATGGGGGGAAAATGTTATATCGCATTCAGCACAATGCTCTAATCTGAAGGTAAAGATATATTGGGAAAAAAAGACGTGGACAAAAAGAAGTTAAACAGGAGGTACAGATAAAAGACTGTGTAAAAGAAATAAAACTAAATGCACAAAAATGTGAGAGAAGGACAATGGTGAGCTCGAGCTATGTTCACTCACATGACCTGCTGCAAATCTCTCTCACACTGAATAAAAACAGCAATGCATGCTGGATACTGTACCAACCAAGCCCCCTTAAAACATACCACCATTTCCCTTCCAAAAGCACCACATTTATGTCACTGCTCTATTTATCTTGTGATATAGCTGAGGTAGCTGTGATGTTGCAGAAAAAGACAGTTTTCACATAAGTGCAGCTTTGACTGACGGATCCAGCTCTGGCTTTTGAAAGCACATGCAGTGTTTTAAATAGAACTCAACGCAAACCCAGCCTTGAATTTAAAACATTCATCAGTCAGCGCCTTTACAAAAAGACGCTCAGCCTAGACGTATAGCAGCTGAATCTGTTCGGGAGATGGTGAACTCACATCCAGGTTTTGTATGAACTTTCCCTGCGAATACACACAGCTGGGCTACAGATACTCACATTTCCATAGTCAATGTAGAACACGTGAACCTTTGCTGGGGATTCAACCTTCTCAACACGAGCTCTGTACCTATGGAGAGAGAGAGAAGAAATGTCTGATCTGCATACACTGGAAAGTGGAGAAAAAAATCATTATGCACTTTACCCACAACCACTGGACAAATTATTGTGGAACTGTGGAACAGAAATAGTGTTTCGTAAGCCTTGCCACCAACCAGCTCTCTGGTTTTCTCTTTTTCATTAAAATGGTGCTGGTGTCAAAACCGGTACTTGGCCTGAAAAGCCTGCCTCAGGCCTACAGTTCCACTGACCTAGCAGCTATAAGATGACTCAATGACTATGCTACTAAATGTTTAAAAACATTTCACATTTATCTTAATTTAGAAGTCTTAATTTAAGTTTTATGAAATTTTGACAGTGCTAATGCTTCAAGTGTAAACACTTTGCTCACATTACTGAATAGTCTGAATGTTCTGCTGTTGGGGTTACAGGAGAGAGTCAATCTTGTATTCACATCTTGCCCCAAAATCATAAAAGCAGAAGAAGCCTCTTATATTCATAAAGAGCAGTTCAAAGCTCTGTGTGACATCTCAAACACAAGAGAAGTCATCAAAAAAAGAGTTTCCACTCTCAACTAATCAAACCGACACATTTCTACCCACTTTAAGACACCCTGCTTAAGCCACACTATGTACTTATGCTAAAACACCCCAATCATCTCAAAGCCTCTGCCTGATCCATGGCCTCCAGCTCTCAAAGGCTTTCAAAAACATCATTCAAAGACATTCTGCTGGCTGCAGACCCAATCTGTGTCCTCCCTTTCTGTGTATCACACACTTAATGAGCTCTTACTCCACAGAAGAACGTTGCCCTACTGCATCATGGGAAAACACAGCCCCCAGAGCCAATGGGAAAAGAGACAAAGTGCCTGTTGGTACAGTATACGACAACATACTAATAAAGCATAAGGTCAAAAAAGTGATTACAGTGATTCAGACTTAGACTCTTTGACAGTCATTTTTGTTTAAAGGTTTTTGCCACAAAGAACAAACGTGTGAACTAAAAACAACACATTCTAGGAATGCAAGGAACAGCCTTGGATGGCTCTCAAAACAGTTAAAACAGAAAGACTTCATTCAGACAAAAAAACAGCAAAGAATGAGTCACACCACTAATTATGCAGCTTGTGAAGCTTTTTATTTCACAGCCTGTGAAATTTTATTTGAGCAGTCTTAAATTCAGGACAAATTTAATAAATTTAACATAACATAAATTGTAAACAAACATATACCCAAAACCAATAGATGGCACTTAAAAATAAAATAAAACCAATAAAAATTATTTTAACATCAAATTTGAGGTTAAAGTGATTATTGTCAAATGTTTGCTGAGAAATAAGAGACTGATGCACTTAGCTTTGGTTAATTTAGTTTATAAAGTATCTTCTATATCTTCACCTCGCTTAAAAATCCTCAGCACTACACACTTACCTCATCCATCTTTCCTGGTGTGTCCAACATTATTACATATATTTAATAAAATAAATTAATAAAAGATCCTTGATTGAAATCAGGAAACTCTGCCTGTGTCCTGGAAGACACTGGAGTTTTTTCTCTTTTCAATGGCTCTTACCATTCTTCATCATCAAACTTGGCAATGCAGAAATCTCCTCTGCGTGGGACAAAGGATCCCTCCACCGGAGGTTGGGCAGCAATCTCTCCTCGCATGCTCTCCATCAGGTTCTCCAGCTGAGTACCTGCACAAGGTCAGAAGGAAGGAAGGGTGAACATCACCTATCTGCATGTCATCAGAAAAGTACAACCTTTGTTCTTCAGGAACGTCAAAGTTTGGTAGATATTTTTTATTAGGACTGAGCACTCTAATTCAAACAGCTTGGCTCCTTGTTTGAAAATGGCTGGAATGCCAAGAATCATCATGATGTGGTGATTATATAATTTACACTATGACAGGCTGATTTGAAGAGGAAATGATGCATTAACCTGCGAGTGGGCAGTTCCTGCCAACATCATTTTTCGAACAATAAAGCCCTGATGACTCTTGAGAGAAAAGACATAATATTTTTCTCGTTTAGCCAAATGGCGAATGCTAAATGAAAGTAATTTGTTGACAACCAATGTCCATTGAGCTTTCACTGGCCTGAGGTCTGTTGCAAATTCAGGAATACCATTAGATTAAAACTGAGTAGTCCTTTGGTGCGCTACAGCGTACTTGAGGGGGGGCATACTATAAATACAAACTCAGATCAACTGATGGGTGATATGGTTTTAATATATCGAAACATCAAGTAAAGGCTTTTCTAATGAGAAAGTCCAGAACAGATATTTTTTCACACACAGCTGTACAGCTGTTCATTTATTTCTCCAAACAACAGGGCAATCAGTGTATCACTGGTGTGGGTTTGCTGGGGTAAAGAAATGTGACAAAATGGCCCCACAGTCGGGCATGACTAATGTCGTAGGAGAGCAAGCGGAGGGAACATTGAAACAGAGAGAAAGGAAGAGAGTGTTGTAATGTGCGACAAACACCAAACAGCCCTCCAGGAAAGCAGTTTAAAATAAGCCAACTAATGGGCCTGTCTTAAACTGCTCATTTTCTTCCTGACTCCCTCTTTTTGACGTCATTACTGTTATTAGGATCGTAATTTTTTGTCAACGCAGTTGCATGGACAAAATGATAGAGTGGGCGGATGAAGCGAGGAGAGAGAGTGAACCAGAAACCATTCAAGGTGAAAAACATGTTGAAAAACATATAGTGTAAATCTGTGCATGTAAAGCCTGTGCGTGGCTAATTAGCATGAAAAAGAGCAACGCTAACGTGTGAACGTATGTTTGTGTACATGTGGGAGGTAAACTTAAAGACAGACTATTGGGCAGATTTTCAAAAGGGGTGTGGCTTAAATGTTCCAGTAGCAACCAGTCTGTTAAACGATTAATTAGCACATACAGGAAGAAACAAGCGCACACACATAAACGTCTTCGCTGTTTTGTGCACAGTACAGATATTAGTGGCATTTTGAGGAGCCAGCAGTTTTGAGATGTTAAAGGGGGAAAACACGACCGTGTGACTGCGGGTAGAGTACCGTGTCAGATGACAGCTGAACGCACAGCCTTGATTTATTAAACTAATTTAAAAAGTTTTGCATTTTCTTCCCAAGCAGCAGGGCAAAGAGAGTGTGTTTCTACAGCTTTACTCATCCATGCCCCACTTCCGTCCCCATGAGAGCTTGCTAAATAATAAATAAGGGGGGTATCCTCTGTATCCATTATAAAGGTTTAATGGAAGCTGTGCATTTAACCTAAATAATCCAAGGACCACTCATTTACAACAAATTAAAGAAAAGTCCCCATCATGCAGTTAATTAACATACAATGAATGTTAATTAACTTAACTATGCAGGCTTATATGGACTTGTTCCAAATATTAATAGGATACAAACCTTTACCAAAACAGTGAGATTCTTATCTGCCTCCATACATAAAAATACTACAAAAATACTCGTTCAAATTGATAAAATTGCCACAACCATGTAGCATGTTAGTTACATGACTCTTAAAGGTACATTTTGAAGTAAAAAATCTTCAGATTTCACACAAATTTGTGTTTCTTCTGATCCTAAAACCTTCCCATCATAAGGCTTATGCTTAAATGCTTGAAATTAGTTTTGCAGACAAAAACAACTTGCGCCTATGTATGAATGTCTTCATGACCTATTGACCTATGACCTATTAAATAAATAAAAAGCATGGGATAGAACAATCAATGAAGGTTAACAAGTGGAGACAACGGCTAGAGGGTGCAGAACTGCAATCTAGGGAAAGTGTATCAACTTGAAACAAAACAGTAGTATTATTAGGGGTATTTCAGTTTTTGTTACAGTAATAATACAGGGCACATGGGTGCATTCAAACTAATTAATAGTGTAAACAAAATACAATAATACCAGGTCCAAAATCCCCAGTAATATCATAGTACTTTTAATTAGTGGGTTACATAATACAAAGCATATGGGGGGACTTTTTGGTCAACTTGAAAAAAGAAATCGAGCAAGCTTACAAACTAACAAGACTTGCAGTGGTCCATATGGTGCAGGTTCAAGCGTTCAGCCCTGTATGCTTCATTACATCCACTAGAGCTGATGTACTGGAGGATATCACGAAGTATTCATCTTTAATTATGGCAGGGTCAGATTCTCTACCTCCTACTGTAAATCTACAACACTCTGCTAGCTGTGAGTGAGTATGCTTTCAGTGTGCTATGTTAATTAGAACAAGCTGGATGTGTCTATAGATTTGAGCTCACTTTCAGCTCTGACATACTCAGAATGTTATTGTTTGCATTGCATTCATTTTTAAAAATTATTTTACACATTACAAATACATACACTCACTATATATGTATATGTACACACACATAGTAATTCAGGAAACTGATTATTTTATAGGTCTCTATATCAGTTTATACATGGATGATTCACAGCTCACATACAAGACACCGTCTTGACATTAAAACCTATGGGGGGCGAGCAATCCTTGTACACACACAACATAGCTGCATATGGCTCTATAAACATCCCACACCTGCTTTTATTTGCATAGGAAAGACTTGAATCCATCGTAGTCTCATCCAGTGGGTCAAACACTTCCACGCCTACCTTACATTACCCACAATGCAACTACATGGCTTCAACATTCTGTTCTGAGTTTTCACATCATTTAAAAGCAACAGCTGCCAAGAAAGAACGAAAGAAATGTGCGTCTTCCATTTGGCAGGCGATAAAACATTGATATTCTGGTGCTTGGATATGGCTGAGGTCCCACCTTCAGAGACAGGGAGATGCTTTTGATTTGGCCCAGTAAGCAGCCACCTACACCCTAGAAACACCTTAAGAACAATCTACAATACCGTAGCAATACCCTGGCAACCACCCAAAAAACTTTAGTTAACTTTAGTTTAGTTTACAAAGGCAAGCATGTAAAATGTATTTATATGTGCTAATAATACTACAGCTGAGTGCCCATCATACGCCAATGGACTGGAAATGGGTCGCAAAGGGAAAAGAGCGATCAGACCTCTGAATTATTACATTGTGATTTTATGTGGTGGAATGATGCCCAGAGGCAAGACCGAAGAAATCAAAAAATAACTACCACTGATGTCTCCAAATCATCTCAATAAAACAGAGAAATACAGCAAAGATCAGCACATTCACATGCACGCATAATTACAACCTACCAATAAAGACAATTATGCAAAAACAAAAAAATGAATCACATGCTGAGAAAAGAAAGTTTGAAGTATGTAATATGCAAATATGAGACCCAAAGAGCGTGTATGACGTGGAGGAAAAATAGGGTAGGAATAGTGGTGGCCGTAAACATCCTATTTTTTTAAATTTGACCGCGACCATCTGCAACACCACCCATGAGAAGAGTCCAGGCACCTTTTGCACTATTCCAGGAGCTGGTGATTGGCACTGCTTTCAAAGCTATATGCACTAACATCTCTTTCAAACAGCAATATTCATTTCCTTTATCTTCCCGTCCTCTCCAGGTAAAAACAACAGTCCATGCCTGGCTTAAGAACAAAGTCACATTTCACGGGACATCACATGGCGATGAACGTCTAGGGCCCACCTGCCCGTTTGTCTCATTAAATATTCAACGGTGGGTAAACAGGTTATGTCCTGCAAGGATAAGGGTGGTATTGAAGAGTTTCACCTACCATCCCAACCTCGAGGTTGACTCTGAGTGGGAGAAGGGCGGATGAGGCAGAAGGAATAAACTCAGCAGCCAAAGAGAGATTTACCCAACATTCATTGATGTCGGCAGGTTTCTCCAGTTGGTTTGGGTTTTACATTAGAAAATACAAGCAGACAGACTAAAGACTTTAAGACATACTACTGAGATAAATGCATCTATACAAACACAAAGACACAAAACAAGCAGGGTCACACACAATGGGTCCCATTTTGGCATACAGACAGTGGTCGCACAGTAATCAGTGCCTGGTGTTAAATTATAGCTTTGTGATTTTAAAGCCATTGCGAAGGGAGGGCAGGGGCAACATCTGCGGTTGTTCTTCCCATCCCACTGCCTGTGTATGAGGCCCTGAATCCGTTTTGATTGCAAGTTTCCAAATATACCCATAAAGCCCTACAGCCTGTAAGGCATGCAAAAAGGTTTTTTTATTTTGGTTTTGGTCCCTTCAAAAGTGGTCACAACAGATAGGCCATTTGGTTACCTGATTTATATCCTTGGAAAAGCCAACAGACTTGGAGCATGTCAATAAAAGCTACATGTATTGCAATTACAAATTAGATGAAACTGAGTTCTCCAAAAAAGAAAAACAAAATCCATTCTTCTCCCGATTGGGCATGTGGGCTGGGCATCATTAGGTGTAAAACAGATGTTGCGTGTAGAGGTGAGGATGTGTATAAACTGGGCAGCACTCCAGTCATTAAGCTCTGTGCCAGAGACGGCCCCTCAACCTATCGGCCAAAATAACACCACCAGTGGCCAAACTACATAAGAACCAGAACACCCAAACAGATGAACAGTACGATTAAATTTTTAATAATTTTATAAAGGCAAAACGTTTGTATGTCAGGTAACAATTCTTTGAAAAGATTTCACTTATTTATGGACAAACGTCTAAATTTAGACAAAAACAAAATATTTCCATATTAATAATGACTTTTTTTTTTTTTTTTTAACATTCTGGTACCCTTTTAAGGTCTGGAAATGACTGTTTTAAAATTTTCAGGTATTCTAAGACCACAGGCACCCTGCAGTTAAGCGAGACCGAAAATAAAATACGAATTTGAGGTTAAACAGAGTTTGTTCAGACAGAAGGAAAAAACACAATGACAAAACCTGACATATATAATTATACTCGCTGTAAACTGGCATATAACTACACTCACAAACATCTACACAAAGTGACACTTATATCTCCAGCAGCTCAAGACAAACAGCAGCTAACGCACGTCATGGATGTGTTTGCTGATGCTAATGCTGAAACTAATCTATCAGTATGAGTAACTAAAAGTGTTTATTTCCCAAGGGTTCGGTTACACAACTACACGGCACCCCCACCCAAAAGAGCCGTTAGACGCGGCCTCTGGAGATACACAGACACTCCTTTGCCGAAGGAATTCCGTTTCACTGCTGATCGCACTCTGAGTAATTAAATCCAACTAATTAAAGAATGCAGAGGGAAAAAGAAAAGAATTGGTAGAGACACAAAGAGAGAGAGAGAGTGGGAGAGAGAGAGAGACAGAGAGAGAGAGAGAGAGAGAGAGAGAGAGAGAGAGAGAGAGAGAGAGAGGGAGAGACAGAGATTTTCACTGTTCCCCATGGGCTGCAGTAAACCAGAGATGTTATCTGGGCGATCTGTGGGTGTTTAGAGTCTTTTAAATGAAGTTGTGATCTGAGATCATTACAGTATCAAGCCTTGCATTAAATGCGGATCTCGCTGTGCTCATAAGAAATTGCAACTCCCCGCGATACCAAAAAATAAATCAGGCCTGTTTATGTTTACTTGACATGATTCTGTATGTATGACTATAAAACAGCCCACATTTGATTTACTGGAAATATAAATGTTCAAAAACGCTAATTATAATGCATGCCAATAAAATCTGACATACAGAATCATATTTTTCACATTGGGCTAAGACTATATTTTTCAGGTCAGTTCAGTTAATACGCTGAGTGTAAAGACCAGGCAATGCTTTTGCCAAATAAGATTTCCTGTCCAGATTGAAAACCAAGTCATAGTGGCACCTAAGATTAGTTGAAAATGAGAATTAAGTGTCTGTCCCAATCCTCTCTATAAATCTCTATTTCAATCACCAAATGGAAATGCAGACCATTTGCACAAAGACTTCCAGAACACCCCCCACCTTCCATTGGCAGACCAAACATACAAACATAGTCCCACCCCAAACTCAAGCCATTAGCTGAGGCATGGTTGCTGTGTTGGGCTGGTCAAGATGCTTAAACAAACAGAGCAATGTTTTGGTAGCATCCTTTAGTTTTTAAGGGATTAACACTATCTGCAAATCACTTATTGTTGTTGCCACATAATAAGATGAGATGAAAAGTAAACTACACACTTCAGCTTTAAAAGGATGTTGATTTACTAATGAATGTGAATGAAGCAAATTCTTCAGATGAAGATGAATTCTTCATATCTTTCCCTTGCCCTCAGATAATCACACAGTTACAGACCCCCCGACATCTACACTACAAAAAAAACCCTCGCACGGCCCTTTATCTAATCTCTGACGACAAAGACTTTTATTCTTAATTTCATTTGACTTTTATTTAAAAATCTCATGCTTCTTTCAACAGGATAACCATAAGGGAGGAAAGTGGAATTATTCGATGCAAATTTGTAGACAAAGTTATGTCATAATCAAAAGACTTATCTTCAAAGTGTTTATGAAAATCATGCCTGGCCTATTAGACTTTTCCTGTCTTTCTGAAGTTGCTGTGAGAAACCGGTAATGAAATTGCAAAGCGACTGGCTTGTAGGTTTTTATAAGGCTCAGCTTTGAAGTGCTCTACAAGGAACGAGACCTCCTTAATGCAGTTTTGCGTGAGTGAATGAGAGAGAGAAAGAGTGAGAGAGAGAGAGAAATTACTTTTAGCTGAAAATAACAATCCTGTTTCTCTAACGAGCACTTCTATCTCCATTTCCAATTTTCACCCTAGAAAACATTGGCCAATTAAAAAAGGAGAAAGATGCACATTTGCTAGTTCATCTGCACACACCCTTAAAAAAAAGAAACGTAACAAAAGGCCAAAACAGTGCAAAGCTGCAAACATACTGCACATTCAGCTCAGCGTTTTTCTTTTCTTATCTTTTCTCTGTATTTTTTTGCCTATTTCCTCCTTGTATCTTGCAGTATATTTGCTGTGACCTGCTTTTTCCTGCAGCTAACCAGATAACCTGAGTAATTATCTCACAAAGAGCTCGGCTTAGTGCATAGTAGGTGTGGAAATCAACAGGGACCCGGCGATACGATATTATTTTGAGACTCCTTATGTTTATAGCGTATTGTGAAATAAATTCTGAAACGTTGCAATCTTTTTACTCACCTACAGTAGACATGCTCTAAGTGGTGGCTGATCTAAAATGTTATAATTATTCATTACTGTGAAAATATCAATACAGTATTGTGAGGTAAATGCTCTAAAATATAGTTTTCCTTCACCTCTACTGTATTTATGTGCTTAAATGACTGGTATTCTTTGCCCTGATGGTTCAGGGACGTGGCACAGCCATTCTACATCCCTTCCTTTAAGCACAACCTGCAGGGGTTAAAGGTCATGTCTGAGGAAAATGGATAAATTGAGCCGTATATTTACTTTGTTTTTGCTAAGTGCTTTGACACCCGTAGGTCTCAATTATTTGAAACCGAACAGTGAGCTAAGCATGATGCGATTGTCATGCTTTTGGCAACACCAGCTTCAGATTTATTCTAAATTCACGCTAATTAATTAATTTGCAAATGAAGACCCATTTAGAGACAACAAAAGTCAATTTTATGGCCCTGCTAACGGAGCCTGCTGCTGGAACGTGTTCACAGACCTACTTATTCAACAAACACCAGTGTATATATGTTTGCGTGTGCTTTTTATTATTAAGATCTTGCTTTTTTCACAGTAAGGAGAAAAGAGAGTGTGTGCTCACTACTACTGCTGCCTTTGAATCACAGGACAGTTGCTCCATTGGGCCAGGTCAGTACCAGGGGCGCTTTAAATGTCATGTTTAATGAACAGTTGCTATCATACTGTGGCGGAATGAGCAGGAAGATCACTCAGGGCATTTAGAGGGCAATAAACACACAACCTGCAATGTTTCCTAACTGGAGTTTGCTGGAGCGGATACATTGAACAAATCCTTTCAAATCGCATAAAAACAAATCTGGAAAACGGCCTTCGGGTATGTCATAATCACAGCAGTAAATATTTGAATGTGGATGCTTTTTTGTGTAATAGCCTCAGGAGTCAGGTGTCATACTCACCTAACTACATGAAATATGAAGGAAGGATCATTTAAATTAGGAAATTCCAAAGGCGTTTTGCTGCTGACCCTGTTTAGATGCTGAAAGATGACTGGCCGGCTTTATGCAATAAGGAATAAGTAATAAATTACCAAGAAATAAGAAAACAAATAATTTTTCATCAGTCCATCTGGAAACTGTTGTGTTCATAAATCTATGAATTCTTCAGAGGAAGAAATAATCACTGGAGGTTGTCAGACATCAAGTTTCTGGAAAATATCCAGAGTTATGTTTGAGGCACTTAGCAGAATTACTAGATATCCACAGGCAAAACTGTATATTCCACTTTGTCATCCGTGTTTCTTCTGTAAAATTATCAGTATTTATTACTGTTTTCACCATTTGATTTTCCCCCACTCCAGTCTATTTTTGTGGTATAATGCGCATTTAAATAAACCTGCCTGCAAATGGTGCATGAAAACAAAACAACTGCAGATGCTTGCTTAACATGTCGCTCAGTGTCCTTTCTAACCAGGCCGTTCTTGAGAAGAATCAGCTGCAATGTTGACCAGACTGAATTCAAAAAATCAAAAGTCCAGCCACACAGAATTGAGAACTGAGAAATTTTAAAAATGATGCTAGTACTAACCTGTTTCCACATCCTGCGCGTAGAAGTGCAGGCCGTCTGTGATCTCAGTGACATAAACGGGTCTGTACTTTGCCACACGCTCTTTTTCCTCTGTGATCTGAGCCACCTCTTCCTTTGGTTTCTCTTCGTAATTGGCCCAGAGCTGTCGGTAAAAAACAACAAACAAACGCTTAATCAGGGCACCCACCATTTAGGCCAAAGCCCTATGGTAAACGTGAAACAATATTTGCAACCTGCTTTAATTGTGTAATATGACATTCGTCCTATTGTAACTTGATTTTAACCATTGAAAATTGCTAAGGTGAAAGGTTAATTTCAACAGCGATGCAGCAGAGAGTCAAGTAGCATCCACAAGCAAACTCAGTATGAATTAAGCCCTAAATCTGAGGTTGCAAAACTCATCTGAGAGGTCTACCCTCATCATTGCTTTAAGAAACATCAGAAAAAGAATCCTGTATACAGTGGGGGCAGTTTGTTTTGCTTACTAAGCAACACGATGCAACACCACAAACACAATGAGCAAAGTCTCTTAAGAAACCACCTGTAACTTTAGTTCAGGTGCTTTATTAGCAAATTGTGTTCATTAGCTATTGAAGTTTTCTTGTTATTACATTAAGTTTTTTTCTACTTGAGAGCGGGAGGCAGCTAATTATAAACGAGAGTTTTTATACGTGCTTCCTTACAGTGCTGGTTTTAGCTAATGATGTCCACCAGGACTGCAGGACCGACATTTACAGGCCAACCTCTACACCAGCCTGTGGAAAAAAAATCCAGAAAAACAAAAATACAACCAGTGACACATAGTGAACCAGTCACCAAATGATAAACTACAGGGTCAAACTACCCAATTACTTTCAATTATTTCCCCTGAGGCGTGACAAAAACAAAGAAGCACACAGGAAAATAATTTCTCTGAGAAAACTTCTGGGTTAATGAAGATCTAAACATGCCATGCTCTGCAAAGCACTCACAATCTGCTACAGCAACGGCCTTAATCTAACCCACTACCTACAATGCCACAGTAACACAACCAAAGTTTTAATCAAACCTGCAGGACCAAACTGCAGTCATTCAGTCAAAGCGTTGTCCCCCGTCACCATACCGACCATCACAGAACCAACTCAGAACCTATGCTTCCTCGGGCCACGTGAACCCTGACACGTGCCATAGAGGCAAAGGCGCGTGGACATATATGAAAAAAATTCAACAACTGCAAAAGCACAAAAGGAGCCACAAACACACAGTCTGACTCAGAAACGCATTGCACCCTGGGCAAATGACCTTCTGTGGCCAACCGACCATTCTTGTTTGTTCCACATGAGTGCAGGTATATGACTGCTACTGGGTGGGGTCACAAAGAGAAAGGATTTGTGATGTATTCTGTCACTGAGCTGCCGGTGGCCTAAATCCATAGCAATAAGCAACAAAAACAAGTCTGACAGAAAGGAAGATGGAAAGAGTGATAAAACACTCTGTACTCCAGTCTAACTAGAATTCAAAAAGAAATAGACAGACATACATTAACAGATGTGTACTGCAAGAGCGAAAACATGTAGGCCTGTAACATGGTCTAATGAGTTCTTATAAAACAGACAGTTGTGATTTGATGAGCTGTATCTGAGTCTTTGTAAAATGCAGTTAAAAGCACACATGACCGCACATTCTATATTAATGCAACAAGTTGCTGTGTTGCTTGGCAACTGTGCACAGTCTACCATTTGAAATAAACTATATGGCGGAGGAACTGTTTAAGTTAAATGTTTATAAATATATATGTTTATATGTACTGAACATAGGAGTCTTTTATCATACAGCTGTTGGCCAGTGATAGTACCAACATACACGATTCCAGGGCAACATTTTTATGAGAAGTTTCCTATTCCTCAGACACAACAGAGTCATATATAAAGATCATTGAGGCCCTTAGTGGACCCCTCATTTTACAATGCATCTGGCTCTGGCTGTTGATGTTTTATAAAAATAAAAGCCACACAAATCTGTGCACTACAGTCATTTTACCACAATTAAGGTGGTTTTTGTCATGACATGAATTAGAGAACACCCATTAGTCATGGTGAAATCCCTGGTAATGCATTACCCTAAATGGCTTATTGCTTTATTAGTAACAGCATCAGTTCTGTAAGTAGCCATTTATGTAAATAATATGTTAATGTGTCTTTCCCTGTTCTGTTGAGGGGAGGTCAGACTTCTCTTTAGGGACTGAAGACACACAGTTACATTCATGAAAACAGCCTCTCTCTCACATAGTTCAGGGTAGGGGGGCCATTCCAAACACTGATGAAAGGTGACAGCGTGTCAATTCGAATACTGTGTTCCGCCCAGCGAGAGCGAATCCCCATCAACACCCAGAGAACACACACACAGAGGGACCAAAGAAAAAAACTAAACGTATAGTCCCAGTTTATACTGAAACACACTGAACCAGATTAATCAATATTCAAGACAGTTATTTGCATGAAACAAGGCACTGAGCCAGGGAAAGAAACTTAAGAACCTATAAGTCATCATGCACTCGAGGCAGATAACTTAACTGGGTCTTCTGCTTTTGCAAGAAACATGACAAAAAAGTAGAATAATTCAGCCACTGTAATAAAGCCTTTTATTTCTTCAAACAACCATCTATTAAAATAAAAAAAGAAAAATCAATAGCTATGCTTAATATTAATATTAATCAAATTATACTTGGTAAATCAATTTAGCATCCATTTTATTCATAATGAAGTCACCATAGGAAATAAAGGCTCATTAATTCAAGAAAGCACTCACTTCAGACACCTCTGTGTTAGACTTAATAAGATGACAGAGTTGTTGTAACGCAAACACTGACACGTCATTCACAAAGTCCACTTAAATTCAAGAACTAGTGTATAAATTGGACATTTGGAATACCAAGAGGCAGTCTGAAGTGTGTGACTGGAAATACTTCTCATTCAATAGTGCCATTTGAACAGACATCCTCATTTCTCTTAGCTACAGGACAAATATGGATTAGCGATACAGCAATAAACGTGAAATAGTTGATAGTTTAGTCCAGCAGTACAGAGATTGTATTAATCTACACTCTACTGCTAAACTAGGTAAAAAGAATGTTAAAAAAACAACTACAATTTGTCAAGACATTAGCAGCCCATTTAAAATTCCATGTTGTGACATTTAGGTGAAACTGAGTTTAGGAGAATAAATAGGGTGGAGCTTTTTTAATGCAAATTAATTGGAATGCAAAAAGTGTTTCAAACCAAAATCAATCTACTTGCCAGTTTGTAGTTATGGAGAGGATGTCTTAAGAATCAGGCCATCTTTATGGGTATATGTACTTAGGACATCTTTTCATAACAGACGAAATAAAAATGATAATGATATGGCTATACACAACATAACATTAACGAATATATTATCCACAATAACACCAAGAACATATACTAATAACACAAACATAAAGTTATCTTTTGCATCTGGAGACAGTTCTACAAAATAAACACAAAATAAAAAAAACCACCAGAAGATGCATGTCCATACCTCCTCCCACCATCTCTGATTACTCACCCAAAACTGCTGAATGCTAATTGGAAAGGGTGTGAGGCGTTATCAGCGCATTTTAGCCAAGTCAATTAAAATCTACGACCTGTGATGTCTGTCTGCTCGATTCGTCTGTGCATATTGATAAAGCTATTAGATGTATGGAATGACTAACAAGATAGACATGTTTTTTCATTCAATGCCCCACTGCACCAAAAAATCACATAACCTTCTGTGGATTGATTCACTGTCTATATACATCAGTATACTAATAATTTAACTTCTACAGAAACACAATATAGATACAAACTCAAATATAGTAAGTGACCACATAACGATTTGAGTAGAAACCATTTTGTCACTGTCGTTTTGGATACGTGAGATGACTTTTGCATAATTTTGTTTTGATATTGAGTGAATAATTCTGCCATAATGGACAAAATTGTGTAACAGTAAAAAACAATACCTTCACTCTTTGATTTTCTCGAAAAAGGTTCGAACTGGAGAAAATATAGCACACACAATTAAATGAGAGATTTTGTAGAAAACATTTTTTACTGGGGAACTCTGAGATGCTAAGCCTTGGCTGTGGATTGGACATTACATTATCATGTGGTAAAAAAAGTATTAAGAACATGTTTAGAATAAAAACGTGTGACAGAATTCAATTAGTCACATACACCCTCCACTTAGCTGAGACTGGAAAAACAAAAAAAAATCAATTTTTAAAAAACTATAAATGACAACAGTACTAAGCTTTGATGGGCTGAGCTTCCCCTAAATGTCAACTCACAGCTATAACCTCTGACCCTGGTAGATGCCCACATTGCAACAAAACATAAGATCCAATCAGCATATGACATTGTTTGAATAAAAGTGAAGGTGCAGATGGAACCACATACCAAACTAATGCTGTAGTGAGAAAACAAATGAGAATTTGTTGAATGAGTTTTTGGGAAATAACCCCACCAACTCTGCCTCCAAATGCTTGTGGATTTTAGAGTGCCATTTATGCTAACAACTTCACACCAACACGTAGCTGGAATGAGTGGCATTAAGTGTGTTAACATCAAGTTTGATAGCTTCCAAGTGTCTGAGCAATAATCCACATTTTAGTCCTGAAGCAGTGAGGTGGGACCCACCAGTGACAGCTCGCAAGTATGTTAATCCATTTTTCAGATAAATGCATGCATGCATAATGTGGAAAACACATTTCATGCTAACATGACTGTAAAGCATCATTACACCAGACAGCAGAAAAAAACACTCCAGTGTGTCACTGTCAAACAACTTCTCTGGTACAAATGTACCTAAAAACAGGTCCAACCAGCGAGAGAGGGGAGACAAATCAATCACGCTTTTTGCAGTCCAAATTAATCTACTCAGGGACACTGACAAACACATCAAGTAAGTGACCTTCGCTGTCAGCATCCACTTAACCTGCAAACACTTCGTTAGCTCGATATACTCATCACACACACCTGTATGGTTTTTCAATAACATTAGCATGCACAAAAGCAACACAAGAATGTGTGTCCGGCGTGCCACCTAGTTTGTGGTCATTCGAAGACACTGTAGATCGCTATTCGATGGACAAATCCAAGGTTTTGTTTGACCTAAGCAATTTAGGACTTCAAGACAAGGTGATGCAGGGGATGAGGTGGACATCACATCTTAAATGTAGTTACTTGGAGGATAAATTTATGCATTAAAAGTGCCCAGATGGGGACCTCCCACATTTTGGGAGTCAACAGCTGCGAGTTGTCAGCATGCAGAAAGCTTCTCTTCAGCCTCATATCACTGACAGCAGCTGTTCGGACGCAGCCGCGGCCGCGCGGCTTATACTGTGGCTTACACCGCTAACGCAGTCGCCCTCCTGTCAACCGTCACAAACTCCTGCCAGCCTGACATTTTTCACCACAAAGATAAACAACCAGAAGAATTGTCCTGTTCCACCTGCGTTCTCATTGGTTGCTTAAACACAAGCTAAAAGACTAAAGAACTCATTTAGCACTGTTTTAAGGGCGCAATTGGGGTAACCATGGCAACAGTGAGAGCTTGCATAAAAAGCCCAGGCTGGTTTACAGGGGTCTGGCAGGCTCCCCACCCGCACAAATGACAGCCCCAGGGAAACATGGCAGCATATGGGGCCTTACACAACACGCATCCTTTCTGCTCCCATGCTGTATTTACACACAGCTTTTAGAAGGGCACAAGGACACAGTTTAAAGTAAAATAATGACATATGCAAGAAATAATACTTTAAGTGTTTTTTTTCTTAGAATGAGCATAAATAAATAAATCCAAATGGTGAATCAGAGGCCAAAGACTGCTGCATGCATTTTAACAACTGCAAACAAAGGTGTACATTATCCTGTGTATTTTAAAACTTCATGTAGAAACACATACCTGGTATTAAACCATCAAAACAACATGACAAAAATTACAAGATCTTTGTGTGCACATGCTAATGCAGTTGGTTAGGATCCAACATGGTTTCCTTTGCATGAAGCAAATGTACTCAAAAAACGTAATGTTCTGGAGAAGTTCAGACATTCCAAGCCTTTCAGAAAAGACCTCCTGATGTTTGCCCAGAGTTAAAAAAAAAAATAAAAAGCCCTTCAAACCAGTATTCATTTGAAGTAAAGAGTGGAAACGAAGCTATTTAAAGAGGCTTATTTCCAGCTCCCTGCCTACCTGCTGTCTGCCCACATTTCACTGCATGAAATAACCATATGCAACATATGTTTTAATCAGACTCCGTCATAGCAGAGGACCTCCAGGAAGGACCTCAAATTCAGTTAAGATATACTTCACAAAATCAATTAAAACAAACAGATAATTGTTTATAAAACCCTTGCCACTAAAAATAATAGTGTACTATTTTTATACTGTATTCTTGTGCGTTTATGCGATGCTTTATAAAGTACTAATGTCCAATTAAAAGCAATCAGCTCTATTTAATCTGGCATGTTGGGTTGTCATGACTACAGTAGTTATCTTAAAATTCAGCCCTTATTTTTTTTCAGATCGAACATTCTACCCCTCGCAGCTTTGCTCATCAACTCGTTTGCATCTAACAAACGTGGTTGTTTGGCTGTCCTTACACATAAAGCTGCTGAATGCAAGGATTGTAAAGAGGAGAAATGAGAGTGAAATCAGACTGACATGAACAGCCGCTCTGCAGGGGGACACTTACATCCTGAAGGAGGCCCGGTAGCCCACTAAAACCAGTCACATCCCACAAACATACACAAACACACACACACTCACTCTCAACATGGCTGGCTACAAGCCCAAGGCACAGATGAAGGGGAGAGAGAGCGGACGAGAGAGCAAGCGAGAGAAGGAAATACTGAGAAAACGGAGTTACATTCAGAGAAAGAAAAGATGCGCATGAGAAAGATAAGGGAAAAAAATAAGTCTTGTGTTTATGTAACAGCGCGACTCCAGGGTAGACAAAATGTCTGTCTGTTTGAATAGTGAAGAAATAGCTCTATAACGCTGCCTTCAAAGTGCACATTAAAGCCCCATTCAAACACATACAGTGATTTTTACCACTGGAGGTCACTGCACTGTTTGTTCACTAATTGGTGGTCCTACTGCCAGTTATCCTACTGCTACTGGTGGAATGTCCGATTGGCCACAGCTTTCGAAAACCCAATCACAAACAGGACATTCTACCAAATTTCTCACCCAACCCTACAACCCAACT
>JAZGTK010007008.1:0-19939 GCA_036877625.1 Ambastaia sidthimunki | reverse complement strand
GGGGGGTCTTATGTGTGAGGACTTCATGCCATGACCTTAGTGGACAGCTGGTGCTTTGTAGGTGGTAGGAGGAAGTTTCTGCCTTGAAGTATGTATATGCCTGAAACAACACACAAGGGACACTTATAGCATTGTGGAATAATCTGTCACCCGGGTCAAAGGTTATTTGTCACAGATATCTTTGTTTTACTTTTTACCATGGGTGTAATATACAGACTATAAGTACAGTATTTAATTCTGGAAAATTATTGGTAAATTCAGGGCCACAGTAGACTTTGAAGGGGACTTGTCCCAAAGCCATATGTGTCATACCTTCATTAATGTTTTTTTCAAGTGTAATCAAGCACAGAATTCTGTTGACACAGAATTTGCTTTACAGAAATGTATGTTTTAGACCTGGATAAATTGACGATAAGAATTAAAATATTTAACTGTAATCATTGCTTTATATATTTTATTTAAAAGACAACTTAGTGTGTGTTTGCTGCACAAGCTCTGTAAGGGAACAGAACTTGGCTCTAGATCAAACCTGTAAATGGTGTGGTGAGTCAGAGAAGGACTCAGTGAGAAGAACAATGTTTTATGGCTTGCTGGAGCTTTTGCTGTTCCACCCCTGAAGGCTATTTTGAGTCCCAAGGCCAGTTCTTCACCCTCAGCATCCTCTCGCTCTCTGTCCTACCCCTGCTGTGTGCTTATCTCCCACTGGCCTTGGAGTGACATGTCCAAACTCACCCACCCCAACACACACACACACACACACACATCCTATCCCACCCTAATCAGTGTAACAAAAAAGTTGAAAGGAAAGAGAAAGGAAAAGTAACAGATATAGTAGGTGTCTACACACATTTGGTGCTTGGCCTCTAACAGTTATGCGATATGGTGATATAGTTATAAAGCAGAACTGCTTAAACAGACACTGCAGTTATGAATTCAGGTTGTCCTGACTCATTGCAATGATCATTGTATCCTTAAGCAGTCACTAAACCCCAATAAACTGCAGAAAAACTGTGTGTTCCTGCAAATAATGTACTGCAAATTAAAACATGTTTGCTAATTGACAAATTATCAAAATATTCTCAGAGTAGTTGTGAGATGTGCATCTGTGATGAGTAGTTAAAATAAGAAACAGCAGGGTCAAATCGTCAACCCAGTGGCCTTGTAACAGCATATGAGTTGGTTAATCAACACTGGGGGTGGAGCAGACCTTGAGATGATTAACACAGGATGAGTTTGGTGTGATTTATTATCTCAGGTGACAGGAATCCAATATTAGTGATGCATATGTCTACAGGTTTATTATGTAGAGAACTGAGGTATTGACTTCATGTCAACTTCAGGTTTCAAATTTAAGCCCCACAGTCCATAAAAGATACAAGCGTTTTACTAAAAGAAAATATAGTTAAAAGTTTTGAAGAACTGGTAAAAGGTCTTCAAAGAGAAGATGAACCACTATATCTTTCCAGTGTTCCTGTGTAGCTCAACTTGTAGAGCATTGTGTTGAGCAGTGCAAAAGGTTGTGGTTATGATTCTCAGGGAACACATATCAAATGAATGGCTTAAATTAACTAATTAATCACAATTAGTTTTTTGCAGTGTTTTTCTGAGTTTTTTCCAATGGTCTCTCTCTCTTTCTTCCCCCTATTCTCCCCCACCTCTTCCCTTTTGATCTCTCTCTCTCTATGTCTGTCTGTCCCTCTCTCTCTCTCTCTCTCTCTCTCTGTGTTTTTGTGTTTGAGTGACTGGCAGTTATTCTGCATGTGTGTCTGAATCAGTGGATACATGGCATTTGGTCTGCAACAATGGCTGTACCTCAAAACTTTCATGCTTTCTCTGTAAATAACACAAATAACACATAGCAGTAATTGGATTAAAGGAAGTCAAGAACAAAACAAGAATATCAGAGGGACTGGAGACAAATAAGAGTCCTGGATCCTGAGGAGCTTCTGAGAAGATCATTTCTGGACTCTGTTTCCCAGGCATGGTAGAAGAGTCAGAGGTTCTGCTTCGATCTGCCACTTGTGCTGTGGGCAGTGCTGGTCAGAGTATTATTTGTGGATCATGATTTTGACCTTGGTGCTGAAGCTATTGAACAAGCTCTACCAGCCCTGTCCTTCTTCTGTTCAGCCTCAGCCTTCATTTGAGACACAAATGCCCTGTTCACTAAACTCCCAGAGCCTTCGCTTCTGGGACAAGACAAGTCCCATTCTTAAGCAAGAGGGCAAAGAGGTAAGAGGTCCAGTGAGTTTTGGGTTTAGAGAAGGGATATTTTTTCCCTTTTATCTATTTTGTCATAATTTATTTTGAGGATCTGTTTGCTGTATTTCAGCACAGGAAAAAAGCTTCAGTTTCCTTGTTTATTTGAATTTGTTTTTTGAATAATTGTGTGGTTTAGCGATTCATCTGTGGATATTTATCTAACGGTCTTGACTTTACTGTGCTGTTACACACAGAATGAATGAGTAGGTGATGATGCAAGGATAGAACTGGCATGCATGGAAACTACAACAGCCTATTCATACATTTTTACCCTAGTTACAAAAATAGAGGCATGAATTAAACATCATTAATCTGTCTGTAACTGTGATTCTGATGTTATGAGCTGTTATGTATCACAGACATTATTTGCAAGGACAAAATTACAAGGCTTGGTGAGGTGTGTTTGAGATCCTGAAATAGTGACTTTAGTTTCCATAAATGAATTAAGTCTGAAAGATCTGTTTTTTATCTCCCTCTTGCTTTTCAGCCTGTGGCGGATGTGTTTCTTCATCCTAATTGAAGTGTAATGAGCAAGAGAAATATTAGATTACCGTAAATGAATTATGATCCTGCATCTCTGCCCTTTGGTAGTTTAGACTGCAGGATAACAGGAAATTGTATGTACCTATATTTAATGAACAATAAATAATAACTTGTATTTGGCCAAATATTTGCTTCTGTGAGCTGTGAGCTTGTGTAATTTTGTAAAGTGTGTGTTTGTATTTCTACCATTGTGGGGCCCACGTCGATGAGGGAAACCTGATGAATAAACATACTAAATGATGCTTTTTAAAAGCGTAAAAATGTCAAAAGTAAATGTGTGTGTGTGGTATGTGCCAAATATTTCACAAAAACTTATTTTGAAGTGATCCCTTCTTTTTGAAAGGCATTTAACAGGGAGAATTAAACGTGTAGTAAATTTACTATAATTTTTATGAAAATCATTGTGTCTATAGTGTCTAAGGTTTTCACAAATTTAATTTCTAAGGTCTGTGTGTGTGTGCGTGTGTGTTTTTCTGCAGGCAGTGTATCATGAATAAGAGTAATTAAAACTCTCAGCAAACACTGGTCACCTCTCTAGGGGCTTGGAATAACTAATGAGTTGCTCCCCCAGCTTAAAAGATTGATTAGAAGTGTAGAGCATTAATGTTCTGCCTGCAGTAATGTGGACCGAGTGAAGACCATCTCCGAGACTAAACACGGGTTCATTACTTCACCCACACTGAGTTCTGGCCCACTCAGTTCCTGTCTAACGCTGTTAGAAATATATGATATTTCTGTCTCCTACACCAAGCTTTGTAAAAGGTTTCTACAAATAAACAGTGAGAATAAACAGAACAGGAGCCGACTGACCTGGCTAGCATATAAAATTCATAGAATATATACAATTGGAACATCTTGTTATCTAATAATCTATGTAGATTCATCAAGCTTTCTCATTCTCAGGAAAACATTAAAATCTTCATTCATGATATAAAATGTGTTCATAAGGTCTCATATAATGTTATTGTGTAAATGTATATGCTGTTCTAAAATTAGTGTACTAATATATTTGATATGAACAGTACAGTTATGTTCTACTTTCTGGTGGCACTTTGTCATGTGAGGGTAACTTAAAAAGTATTTATTTATAATAAATACTCATATTCGTATTCCCTGTTCATTGTGAAGTATGTTTTTTCACAGGTACTGTCCCTCGGTGCAGATGTTCTTCCAGAGTATAAGCTCCAGGCTCCCCGCATCCACAAATGGACCATCTTACACTACAGCCCCTTCAAGGCAGTGTGGGACTGGGTCATACTGCTGCTGGTGATCTACACCGCTATCTTCACACCTTATTCTGCAGCCTTCCTTCTCAGCGATGAGGAAGAGGCCGCCATGCAGCGCTGTGGCTACTCCTGTAGTGCACTTAACGTGGTGGACCTCATTGTGGATATCATGTTCGTAGTGGACATTGTGATTAACTTTCGCACAACCTACGTGAACAGCAACGACGAGGTGGTAAGTCAGCCTGGACGGATCGCTGTCCACTATTTTAAAGGCTGGTTTCTCATTGACATGGTGGCTGCCATTCCTTTCGACCTGCTCATTTACCGCTCTGGAGAGGAGGTGAGTGAGCGTATGGGTAATGATGTCATTCTTTTTTTTGCTGTACGTTAATGACAAGTACTGTTATTATGTGCAGTCACTCTTTATTTCTTACCATTTTTAATTGTTCTTCATTTTTAATATATTGACAGACAACAACTCTCATTGGCCTGTTGAAGACTGCTCGGCTGCTGCGATTGGTGCGTGTGGCGCGTAAACTAGATCGCTACTCCGAGTATGGAGCTGCTGTGCTCTTTCTGCTCATGTGCACCTTTGCGCTGATAGCCCATTGGCTGGCCTGTATCTGGTATGCTATTGGGAACGTAGAACGGAACGGCCCGTCGCGGATTGGTTGGCTGGATTCTTTGGGAGAACAGCTGGGAAAGCCTTACAACAAGACCATACCTGGATCAGGACCTTCTATTAAAGACAAATACGTCACTGCACTCTACTTCACCTTCAGCAGCCTCACCAGTGTGGGCTTTGGAAATGTTTCCCCAAATACCAACTCTGAGAAGATCTTCTCTATCAGTGTTATGCTCATTGGAGGTCAGTGTTTACTCATATGTCAAAAGCATTCACTGATTCACATGCTTTCCTACTGAGCTTGTTCATAACTTTTTTGAAGGACCCTTTATACTTTGTTGTGCATTGTCAATGTGAACTCAAAATGTTCATAAAATAGAAAAGTATATATGAAAAAAGTGTATATATCTGTAGCTTCTATCTGTGTGGGATGAAGTAGTCAAATTATTTAAATTTTTTCACAGCGCTGATGTATGCTAGTATATTTGGAAATGTGTCAGCCATAATCCAGAGGTTGTACTCTGGCACTGCGCGTTACCATACTCAAATGCTGCGGGTTCGAGAGTTCATCCGTTTCCACCAGATCCCCAACCCACTCAGGCAAAGGCTGGAGGAGTATTTTCAGCACGCTTGGTCCTACACTAACGGCATTGACATGAACGCTGTGAGTCATCGAGCTTCATACATTACATCCCTATCGTGCACACCTGGCTGCACTGAATTACTTTTCCACTGTTTATTCTTTCATATACATGCATAACTAGGCACATTATGTGCTATTGTTTATTGCATAATCCTGTGGTTTATCTCACTGCAGGTGCTAAAGGGGTTCCCAGAATGCCTACAGGCGGACATCTGTTTGCATCTGAATCGCTCCTTGATGCAGAACTGTAAAGCTTTTAAGGGGTCCACTAAAGGTTGCTTACGTGCTCTGGCTATGAAGTTCAAGACCACACATGCTCCACCAGGAGACACCTTGGTCCACGCAGGCGATGTGATTTCAGCTCTCTACTTCATTTCTCGTGGCTCCATTGAGATCTTAAAAGGAGATGTGGTGGTGGCCATTTTAGGTAAAGGAGGAGGGTTTGGGTGGTCCCAGTGGTACAGGGGCTGGGGGGAGATTGGGGTGTGGGGGGTAATGTCAAACATTTACTATTAGGCCTGACCATCACTTTGTGAGAATGCATATACTCATATACTATGGGTTTGTGAGTAATGCATATACTCACAAAACCACAAATAACAGAGATATGTAATCAATAATAAGTGTCATTGAAGTTTATTGTTTAATGTGCATTATGAAATATATCAAAACTCTTTTCATCTTACAACCTTATCCTGATAAGGTGCGTTTACTTGTTTGAGGTCTCAAACGGAAAAGCTGTTGTTGCGGCTCCATCTTGTGGACTTTTTCTGTAGCGCTAATATCATACAGGGTCTAGCGCCATCTGCTGTTGATGGAACCTTTTTGTTTACCAAAGCTGTTGCATTCATTCTTGTCTTTTAAAGAAAATGATTTACGTTCAATCAGAGAATTTGTCTGATTCTATCATTCCCCTGGATTGTTCTGCAGGCAAGAATGATATATTTGGAGAACCCATTAACTGCTTTGCACGCCCTGGAAAGTCAAGTTCAGATGTAAGAGCACTGACTTACTGTGACCTGCACAAAATCCACAGAGAAGATGTTCTGGAGGTCCTAGACATGTATCCGGAGTTTTCAGACCACTTCTGGAGCAATCTGGAGATCACCTTTAACTTGAGAGACGTAAGATCTGTCTAGACCCTTTTTAACATTTAACACCTCACAAATGAATGTGCGTTTGAAGGTTTTGACTGGTCTCCTCAACAGACCAACACTAAGCTTGGGTCAACGAGCAGCGACCCTGATGATTCTGACCATGGCTGTCATGACCATCCTTCACGCAGAGCGAAGTTGTTTTTCCATTCCAAGAATGAGAGGAATTCCATGTCACAAGGTAAGAATAAAATAAAATAAAAGTTCTAAATTATAGATCCTGAGTGTCCAATATTAGCTCCAATAGAAATTAGCAGAACTAAACCAGTTAATCAAAGTCTTTGGGATTACTTAAACATTTGGAGCAGGTGTGTTTGCACCTAGTAGAGGTTGTAGCTTAACTCTACAGGACAGTGGCCCCTTAGAAGCAGGACTGGGTGCCCCAGTTTTAAATTCTTGGATGACATTACCTCTGCAATTTCTCTTATCAGCAGATAAAACAGAGAAGATGGAAGACAAACCCAACAGAATGACTTTTCAAACACAGATTCCAAGCAGTGAAAAGCAAGAAGATAGACAAAATGCTCGTCATGACTCCGATATTTTTGCTTCTCAGTCCAGCAGTGATGAGGAGGATGAGTCCAGACAGCCATCTACTTTAATGGACTGCTCTCAAAGCCATATTGCCAGCTTTAGCAATGCTGAAAAGAGCTACAAAAGCAGTAACTCTTTCAATACAATCTCAGGTAGGATTCTGTTAATGTGACTAAATCTCATGGGTCATTGTCTAATATAGGTATATTATGTATCAGCTGAGAAAAGCTGACTGAGAAAATTATAAAAATTCACAAGAGACTAAAACTTAGATTACATGGCCGAAAGTGTCAACACGCCCTTGTAATTAATGGGTTTAGATATTTTAGCTACACCTAATAATAACAGGTGATTGATCAAGCATAAAGCCAATGCAAACTCAAGAAACATTTACAGTATGGCATGCTCTGTTCAGTAAGCACATATGGGTCTTCAGTTGTCTGCATTTGTTTCTCCTTGTGTTCAGTTCAGTGACACCCTTGGATTAATTATCATAATTTTAAAATTGCTTTCGACCTTTATCATCATTAAATCTACTTTAATCTTATGTTAGGAGCCCTTTCAGGTGTCTCTAACATGTTCAGTTTTTGGGGAGAGAACCGTGGTCATCAGTACCAGGAGGTACCGAGCCACAGCATGTCCTTCCCCTCATCTTCAGTTCTATCCAATACTGTCCTGCACAATGCCACCCACCGCCATTGCACAGAGGTTGAGAACAGACTGGAACTGATGCAGAGACAGCTCCAACGGTGAGGCTTAGCTGCGATGTTATGTTTTCTTCCTTTTTATAGTGTCTTTTCTCCTCATAACTATACATGTTTTGAGCTGTGCTTGTTTTTCAAAGGCTTGAGAAGCGCATGTCGATGGACATTGGGGCTATAATGCAGTTGCTTCAGAGGCAGATGGTGCAGATTCCACCAGCTTACAGCTCTGTGACTTCTCCTCTGGAAACATCTTTAAATCCACCCAAACCAGGCCAAAAACTGGTCCAGCCTGTTAACCCTTTAGAAACAGAAACGCCAGCCATTCCCTCTGAGGTATCACACACATTGTTGAACTGTAATAACCAACTTCAATCTCATGTTGTAGCCACTCCAAATGTTAATATTAAACCCATCTTCTTTATTTTTCCCCAGATTCTTGATCCACAGGACTTTGCTGGTAGTCCTTTAAAGTCCACTGAAAGCCTTTCAGGGGCAATGGAGCTCCAGCTCCTGGACTGTTCCTTACAGCCCTCCTCTGATGATCAAAGTTCTTCTGAGGTTTATATGGGGAGATGGCCTCATAATATGGAGCATAGTGCAGCAAACATCTTAGATGATCCTACAGCACACATGGATCCCAATCCAGCAGTCCAACAGGCTGATCAAGGAAATTATCACTTTTTTGAACCAGAGTCTTTTGGAACAGTTCAACATCCACAAGCTGGACAGAGGCTAGATTTAGAGTCTTCTGAGTGTCAAAGACGCCTATCGCTGCCTGTGCAACATCAGTTAGAGGGGGATTCCTCAATCCAGAAAAAACATGGCTCTGATCCAGGAAGTTAGGAGTGCAGTGTTTGTTTTAGCATCTCAGTGGAAAACAATTCTCAGTACTTACTGAAGGATCACCATTGAGCAGAAAGTTCTGAAGATCTACTTCAGGTTCACATGAATTACCTCAGAAGGTCTACCGTAGAGGTTTAATTAATGTCCCTGTAGTTTGGTCAGTTTGTGTTAGCTGGTCTAACAATATTGTTTTACCTGTCTCTCACTGAAAACATTTTATTTTGCAAAAGTGTTCATTGAGTTAAAAATGTAATGATTTGTATTAGCATATCAGTTTTCTAATAATGCAGTTTTGCGTGTTTGAAATTAATGATGAAAAGATCTTTTGAAGAAAAGTCTCAATGTAAAGAATGATCAGAATAAGACTGATTAAGGTTTAAGCCTTTGTTCTGTTTGTGATAAGGAAACTTTATCTCAGGTGGCAGAACCCAAGCTCGTCTCTTGTAGCTAAAATACCTCCCAGAGAGCTGATGCAGGAAAGACTGATAACTGCTGAGTAATATGACAGCGATTTACATGACTGAAAGCATGTGTTAATCTTTCAGAATGCACAGACTTTTCCAACAAAATATATATCTATGAATATATAATCATCTGTTTGACCAAAGGGTCAAAGTGTGTAGAATGTGAAGAAAAAGTCATTAATTAAAATCATAATGTTCAAAATCCATATCACCAGTGCAATTAGTGTAGTAAATATTCATATATAATCAGTTGTCGCTGGTATATGCCAAGCACATTCAATAGTAAACCATACCTTAAATATGCTAAAAGAATATTAATATGAAATATGGCACATAGAAAGAATATAGCTTGAAATGTTAAAATGTATTATAACGTAATAATTTATTGCAATCTTGAGTAGGAATATTTATTGTTAGCTTACTATAAATTTATTATTGTGCAGATTGATCTCCTATTCACTTGGATCATATTCACACCAAATAAATTATTTAGATCATTTAAATGTTTATCGTAGTTTTTCCAGCACGTCTTATCTGACTTGGATTGGAATATTTGCATTTCTCTATCAAATCTAATAAAAGGTCTCAACCTCTGCATACCAATGAAATCCACTTTCAAGGCTTTGAAATTTATGTAAGGAAATGAATTTAAACCGCACAGATAGCAGGGGAAACATACAACCAGATACAGATTCTACCCACTTTCCATTTTGTACTGCTAAATTACAACACCAAATCACTAGTTTCTTTATTCCTTTATGAGGCATGTTATCACTGTTGTGCTCATTCTTATATTTGTACAGTACATGCATGTGCAATTCATTCTAAAGCTAAACTAATCGCCAGAGAACTTTCTAATGATAATCTGAGATTTTATGTAAAGTACTGAAAGCCTATAACTGCAAGACATCGTCTAACATCAGAGTCATTAAGCAGTCTGATTGATCTTCATCTATATAGCGTCAACTGGTCTGATGGATTCGGGATGACGACGAAACACGCCCACCCTTGCCCTAGAATTGTTGGACAGGCTGGACAGAGTTGTTAGTATTCCAGATCCAGGTCGGTACACTGTTTTCTAAGCACTGATTGGCGAAAAACACTGTCTCTCATTCTCTCATTCACTACTCGTTGCGTATATTTCATGTCAATCAATGCTGGGAGGAACACGTCTGAAACTAGAGAGAGATGCTCAAGCCTCGGACTCAAAAACAGACTAGCGGATCAAAGAATGGTACAATATTCCTGGCGTGTGATTGGTCAATAGAAATAAGGGGCGGGGCTTTGTTTCCGCTCGCAGAAGCGCACTGTACAAGAGGGCGGATCTGACCGTGTGTACATCGGCCAACACTACAGCGTATTGAATTTTAAAAACAACAACAACGGGTAAGTGTACTTTGACATTGCGATAAACGCTCACGTTTTACTGCTGAAAAAATATTATGAAGTCACATGCATTAAAAACGACAAACCTGAAAATAAAGGCAGAAAATATTCATTGAATCAGTGTGTTACGCACGATTCGGAGTCACAGGGGTTTTGATTCAGTCGCAGTCGCTGCAAGCGTTATTGTTATATACACGCAAGCTCACGATGCGATGTACATACAGTGTACACAATGACATAATCACTGTTTCTTAACCGTTTGCAAACGTTTGTTTTAAATCATGTCGACCTGCCGAGGTTTCTCTTTGTTTGGGCACTGCCGCAATTTAGTAGAGATGCTCTGGACAGGTGTATGCTGCACCATATGATAAAACCTCTGTCTGGATGTACTGTATATACACACTAACTTCAGTAGTGCCATATATTGGTTCAGCAACTAGACTAACAGACATTTAATCATTGTTGGTTATGTGGCACGATTAAGTAACGCGAGGTTTCCCATAGATAGGCTTTTAAAGGACGCTGACGTGACGCTACGACTACAACGCTATTGTTGATTATAATAGGTGCGTTGTGACTTGACGCGTGGCTAGACGATGTTTTAAAGACGAAGCAGCCGAATTGTGCTATTATATACTACCAACGTGGAGGGTTTAATGTTGGATGCGTGTGCTCGGTTCTCTGCAGTGCATGTATTCAACATGCCTCATGGACCTGCGTCATGCTGTACGATTGATCTGAAATAAAACGCATGACGCATTGAAGGTCATGTGTATGTCTGGGACATGAGATGTGTTCAGTGTGTATATCAAACGTAATTATGCTCCCCGTTCTCTTTTCATGTTTGATATTGCAAATTGTATAATTATATGGGAAAAAACTTCTGTGCTTTACCACACCTTCATGTTTATGTTGCTTTGCAGTTAATGCTCATTTTTCTATCCTATTCATTGTGACATGATGTGTTTGCTTATGTAGGTCATAAACAAATGTACTCTTGTCTTTTCAGTTTGCTTGTTTATTCAGCCATAACAGATAAAAACATGGAAGAGTCCTTGCAACGTGAGCCTAAATTCTGTTATATTTATTTGTATATGTATGATATATAGTAACAATTTACTTTTGCATGAATGTCGTTGATTGAAACATTGCTATAATAAAGAAATAAATTTAAAAAAATACAGAGCATGTTTAAATACAAGGCATTTGACCTTGTCTACAGTGTCTTGGCCTTAAAAAAACTGCTTTACCATTCAGTTATATTAACCTTATGAATTTATATAACTGAACTGGCTTGAACCCAAAGTGTCATCATATGTCACTGGGAAAGGAAAGCGCAGTAAAATGTTGTGCTGTTTGCTGGACCATTGTAATTCTGGGGGTGTCAAGTCAGGGCCTGTTGGCCTGTTGTGATGCCCTGTGTCCCATCACACATAATCTTCATTCCCCTCACTGATGGTCTCTGATTGTAATCTGCACAGACACCCCCCCTCCGCTGTTTTGCAGTGACTACGGGCAGGGTGTTTATAAGGCAATATCACTCCCCAATTTTAGACATGATGTAGGTTGTAGGGCTCTGTGTAGTGTAACAAAGAATGTTATGAAAGAAAACATTTGGATCATCTAAAGTTTGCTTGTCAATCCGACCACATTTTCTTCCAATAACACAATTGATTAATTAATTACACTTATGTATGTCTTGTGGACAATTTGCAACTATACCATGTAATCTATGTTTTCTGTGTATAAGTCAGTCATTTCCTTTTCTTTATTTTGATGAATTAAGCAAACTAAGGTTACCTGGCAAAACAAATTAAATACAGACAGATTGACTGGCAGTATCGTGACAGTTGAAGGTGCCTTATATTTGGGTGTCTTGCTTTTACTCATAATAACTCAGAGACAGAGACAGAGACAGACAGAGATTGGCAGTGGCGCAAATATATAAACCCTGTCACAATGAGTGGCAGCCAGTAACCACATGCTCTCAGGCTTTGGTGCACAATGGAACACACAATGGAGTCAGACACCCATCCCACGTTCCGTGTGCATTCCTACAGGAATGTTTGGAATACAGCAACACAATAATTGCCAAATGCCAGCCCAATCACTGCTCGAAAACTCTTGTGCACTTCCCGTTTTCCTTTAAGTCGTGCGAGGACGGAGTGTACACTACTGTCAGATGCTGTTTTGATTTTCTACCATTTGGCTCAAGCAATATTTGAAAACATGCATCTGGGTAACTAGAGAATCACATAAAGTTTAGTTTATGCCATATTGTGTTCTCTGATTGTATAGCTTTTTATATGTAAATAAATTTACATTTATTACAATATACAATTTATATTTTTTATATACCTTACTGCAGAATTTGTGCAGAAATATCTGTTGATGTAACATTGCATGATTTACATTTATTTACACAATTTATTATTCTACACTATATTGCTTACAACAATACGCACACAGCATTTATACCTGCCTTTAACTCCAGCAGCAGGCCTAAGTGATCAAGAGTGGCCCTTTAGAAATAAAGAGAAATGCCACTCGCTGCCCAGGCTGGTGACATCATGCAGGGCACAGAGAAAAACTGCTGAATCACAGAAAGACATTGAACTGTGTGAAGCAGAGGAAGTGCAGGAATGTACCTGTGACTCATTTGCCACGGTCCGATGGGTCAGCCTTAGGAGACAACATATGACCTGCCATATGTTTTGTTCTTTGGTCTTGTTCTTGCTGGAGGATGTACCTACCAAAACTTGTATAAACATGACTGGAAGCACTTGTTTCATGTTTACAGTGGTCAAGCTTTATTTTGCTGAATGTTTTACGCTCCTGCTGTGCAATGCGGGATCTGTGAGCTGCTGTACAGTAACAGCTGATTACTGTTTGTGTTTGAGCTGCTGCTGTGATGTGTGTGAGGGGGAGGTGGATTCCGTCCAGATGACTGATTCGAGGGGGAATCACGCTGGCTCTAATCTCTTACTTGGTTCAGCTGGGCTTCTTACCATCCATCAGTATATCAACAGATAAATTTATGCTGCACATTAAGTGAGAGGGGAACGAACATTTAAAGACAAAGATATTGATGAATAGTTGAAGAATAAAGCATAGATCAACCAGCAGTTAAAAGAGAGACATTTGCGGTGGGGGTGATGGATTCTGGGTAGGTTCTGGGGCAGTAACATTTAATCCCATGTTTAGCTTTGAACAGACTTGCGTAATCATATTACAGTCTACGCTGGATAGATTAGAACCGCTGTGGGGTTTGGTTTCGTTCTTTACTCATTTGCCCCCTGCTGTCAAAATATGTGAGTATTTGATTTGGTTGGTGATGATTTGTATGTTTGTCACGCAATAGTTCTTGGACCTTCGGTGACCAGTACCATGAGTGTAATTGTGTTAATCTGGGTTCTCTTAATGTGTCTAGTGTGGCAGCTACTGAAACAATGAGACACAGTTAAACTCGTGCAATGGCACACAAACGTGCTGCCTTGGGCTAGTGCACAATGACAACCTCTCTCTGTCTCCCTCCCTCTTTGGCTCCTTTATCTCAGCTTTTCTCTTGCCTTTTCTTTAATCTCTT
Organism: Ambastaia sidthimunki; assembly: GCA_036877625.1. Taxonomy (NCBI): domain Eukaryota; kingdom Metazoa; phylum Chordata; class Actinopteri; order Cypriniformes; family Botiidae; genus Ambastaia; species Ambastaia sidthimunki. Next base: position 5,972 of record JAZGTK010007008.1, on the reverse strand, counting down.
ATTTGCGTGCTGCAAGAACCTGTATCTTATTCATGAAGCACCCGCAATCCAGTTAAACCAGACGTTAAAATATAAGACATATAAAATAGTGCTGCTATTGATCATGTCAGCAGTAATCAAATCATGACCGAATGATGAAGAAGAGCATTATAAACATGCATTAAGACAGATGTGTGGTGTAGCTGAGTTCCTGCTGCATTTTAAAGGCAGGCTCAGGTGTCTGCATTACAGCCATATTTGTGTTCCAAATCTGGATGGTCTCATCTGTTATTGCGTCATGCAAACTGCATCAAACACAAACGTTTTGGCCGTATTTGTCTGAGCAAACTTGAGCTATGGAAATTTTTTTAATCTAAAGAGTTCTGTTATCATGCGTGTGTCATTGTGGAACCTGATAGTTTTGTGAAATTGCCTGTTTTAAAGCTCATATCTGATGACTGTTGTGAGGCACAGCTGATATATGTAATTGTATTCTCACCGGTTGCAGCTCAAGGGTGAAATGAAATCATGTGCCTGTCTATACATAATTGTGTCATGTCACATCTGTGTTTTATGGGGGCCACATTCATCATAATGGTGACACATATAGCTACTGCAGATCTTAATGTATCATGCAAGGCATAGATGATTACACAGGAGTGTCACATGATCAGATTTGTGTATTTCTTAACATCTGGTGCAGCCCCCGCTCACATTTACATGTCACAAGTCATTGTGCAGGAGGCTTTGGGGGGCAATAGAACAGCATGAGCAGGAAGAACAATCTGCCGTGCTATCTGCCGTCACAAAAGCATTGTGAGCATTTCTCATTATTAGATCTTTGAGTTTTTGACCCCTTTCAAGTGTGTCATTAAATGTCCATTGATTTAAAGATAAGGATCTGAAATGTTCTACATTGACTTAAAAAGAAATAGGAATGCAGGGAACAAAAATAGGCCATGATGCCATTTTAGGTTTTATTGCAGGAGGATTTAGGGCAAGATTGATGGGTAAGGAGGAGAATCTATATGTTCTTTCAACTGCATCACCATTTAAAGCTCACAGACGATGATTAGGCTTTGTTTAGACTAATTGCCCCTTCTTTCTTCAGGAGGATGGACTTTAGTTTACGTGACGCCTTCACAGATGGGGCACCAAAGGTGGCCCAGGACAGCCTGCTGAAGAGAGATTTTGTGGCTGGGTTGGAGGCACAGACCTTCGATGATAAAGTAGGCGAGACTGTTGGGAAGACAGAGTATCGCCCCCTTCTGGATGGGATGGATGGAAAGAGGGAAGGTATGTCTTTCTGCTTGAGAGGGTCAAACATTCCAGCCCTTATTTAAAGTCCAATAGAAATCGACATTTCGTTGGTGCATTTTCTGTTTGTGTTGTCTGTTACAGGTGTGTGTTATATATGTTAGCAAAGTGCAATAGGCCCAAACGTCAAAAGGCAGATTTAATCAGGCACATATGTGTTGTTTGAAGGCGTTTATTTAGGCATCTTTGTTTTTTTCTGCATATTCTGGCATATAATAGCAAAAGATACAAATCATATTTTATTTTCACATGCCTGGTTTCATATGCTGTTCAGGTCAGTTGTATAATAAAAACGTACTTGTTATTTGTTTGTCTGGGACATAACCCTGACGATAGTTGGCAGCAAATCTGATTAAATTTTAGAACTTCCCTTAAGAAATGTTTAGCCCATCCTGATGCCTCAAACACTGCTGCCAAGATTCAGCTTGTGTGAACTCTGAACTGAAGCTGCAGACAGGCAGACGTTCCTCTTGGGTTACAACCATCACTTCTGTTTATTCTCAAATCTAGCTGTTTATTATGTACATTGTCACAGTTCAGTCACCTAGCATGTGTTAGGACGCTGATAGTGTCTAAATTTGATGTTAAACACTAAACACTATTAAGTAGAAAGGCTTGGAAAAAGACATACTGTATGTTAAAAATTGTTATTGTTTAACAATGGAAACTTTTCATTAAATTAGTTGATAACAGCTAGCAGCAAAATATTTGAATTGCTAGCTTTCTGTATATTGGGGCTTCTAGGATTAGGTCATTTATATAATGACCTAACTCAATGTCCGTTATGTTTTCCACATGTAAGATAATATGCAGCAATGTCGACCTTTCCAGTATGATATAGTGCTTACCTGACAAAATGCTTAGGCATCAATAACTGCGCAATAGCACTTATAAGAAGAACATGGTAGATGTATGCAGCTGTGTGTGTGTGTATGTATGTGTGCTGGTATCAGCAGATCTGTCCACAGTGTCAGATACTTTTAACATCTTAGTCTATATGGACTAATATCCATGTGGGTGAGATTAAGTTTCCCTTTGCTTCCATTGTGAAATGTCTTTTTATTTGATACAAATAAACAGTAAACACATCAGTAACACAATTATGTAAATTGTATAACAATAACAGAATTCTATATTTTAGTTTGTCATTTATTAATTTTTTTTTGTTTTGCTGGAATTGAAATGTTAATAAGCAATAATTCCAATAATGGGTTAAACAAGTTAACCTGTCAACACTGATAATACATTAAGGGCAGCTAGTTGGCAAGAAATATACTTTTCCTTTCGCCTTTCAGTGAAAAGGTTTTGATGAGATAATAAAGCAGTGTTATTGACAAAGCAATAAAGATTTATGGAAATTGTGTTTGGAGGCTCATTTCCAAAGAACAAAGTACATGTTAAGGTGATTAATCAATAACTCTGCTCAGTTGCAGCCTGTGCAGCCATTTGGAAAGATAATGATTTTACACATGTACTTTAATGTCATATAGAATTATTAAGGTCTTCTATAATATCACGATAACTTAATATCACCTTACATTTAATAAACTGCACACGTAATTGGATTTTGGTAATTTGCTGTAGTTATTTGCAGGGCTCTTCTTTGCCTCCGCTCTTACGTAAAGTTTTTTTTTAGACGGCTGTATTTTGCAGACATCAAGGGCAAAAGTTAATTTGTATACCACAAGTATTACATGTATAGAGTCTGTAGTGCTATAAAAAGTCTTTGTTTTTTTACATGTAAATGTCATTATTCCAGGTGTTTTTAAAATACAATACTATAAAAACTATCAAATAAAGTTTACTTAGATTCATCTTTTTTCATGTCTCTTTCATGTTAAAGTAATTGTCTTTAGTTAAGACTTAATCTAATTTCTATAAGCAACATTTCTATTAAAATTGTATATATTATAATATTATACTGCTTTTAACATTACAAACATTAAATATATAAATCAACTGTGAACAAACTGTTTGTTTTCAAAGCTATGCATGAAACAAAGCAACAAGCAATAAAAATAGTAATGTATATTTTAGGATTTTGTGCTGTTTTTAACAATATTGTGTGTTCCTGTACTCACCGTTCAGTGCTGGTTTATGGCATTATATAACGGCAGATTTTTATTGCTCCCCCCATAACTGCAGAACGGAGGCCCTTCACCACAGCATGACTTGGCAGTCTGCACCTTAAGTGCCTCATGTCTGGGACAAAAATGCCCTATTTTTAGCTCCATCTCTTTTCTTTTTTAGCTTTATATTGGGGCTAGTTTGCAGGTTCACATACTTCCTTTTCTGAGGCCATTATTCTGCTCAGATTTAGTTGTCCGCCATCAGCACCCCAAAACAGGGTTTATAAATCTGGGCCTGTATATATGAAAACATATTGTTGCATTTGAGTCCCTTGAAAAGGGGTCCTTTGCATTTCACTGAAAATTATAAGAGTGATGAAAACATGCTTCTCATGGCACAAACATGCCAGTCACCTTGAGGCCTGGCCAACAGATTCCCACAGCATCTCTGCTAAAATAGCCCAATCGTACAGACAGACACAGCATGACTCACAATGACATGTACATCCATCCCGTTCCACAGAGAAGATAATTGCATGGTGCTGGTACAACCAAGCCCTGTGGGAGCGCGATCATTAATCTGAGGCTGGTATCTGAGCTAATGCTGCTTCAGTGCTGGTTCCTCGTGTCAGTCTCTCTTGATGCTGACAAAAATGCTTTGCCTAGGGAACCTAGAGCAGGCTCAGCTGGTTGTGTAACTACAGTAACTGGCCTGCAGTCCTGGTCTGTCCTGTCCTCTCAGCATCAGTTATCTCCAGTTGCCCTAATGTCTGAATATTAGGATGGATGTGAGGAGGCCTGTTTTGAGGGACGCCCCAGTGCCTTTGACAGGGCACGCATTAAACTAGACAGATCTCAAGTTGGCTGTTTATAGGAGCTAAGAAATGACACAAAACCGTTTACCTCCTAATGAAGAAAGTGTGTCTATCTCATGTCAATACAGTTTTAGTCCCCATGACAACAGATGGGTTATTCTAAAGTAATTCCTAAAGATATTAAACTATAATACTTTCAAAACAGTTATTGCTACATTTTGTTATATTACCAATATAATGAAAAACAATAACAGTGTTATGATCTGCAACATGGTAAATATATATGGTAATATAATTACAATCACTTTAATATGTTTAACAGTTTTTATACAGTTAAACATGCAGTGTCATTTTATTTCTTATGCCAGGGTCTGGATTCTTGTCTGGAGTCCAGACTGGGGGTCAACGTCAAGACCCTCAAGGGCAGATCCGTCCCAGTTCACCTGGACAATACGTCTACAAGAATGACATTCAATCAGGTGGGATAATTGCATACCTTAATTTGCACACCCAAGTCTTGTTGCATATGTCAATCTTGTACTAGACCTTAGTCCTAACCTTTTTAATTTCAGGTCCAACATCAATGTTTGGAATTCCTGCCCAAATGGGACACCAGCAAATGGGATCTACAATGAAGGATAACAGCATGGACTCTTTTTTGGGTAACTACAGCAGTGTTTGATCTTGTTGACTTCAGATTATGGGTTCGGTTCAGTTGATCTCCTCAGGCTCTATTAAGTTTTAATGCAGTACCACTCTGTTGCTTTGTGCTTTAGGGTTCTCTCAGCCTGGGATGAATGTGGGTACGAATATGAATGTTGGCATGGCCTCGGTCCAGAGCTCCAAATCCCCTATCATGGGTGACCCTCAGAGGAAGACTTCACCTTTGCTTGCCAATGAACCACCCAAACCATGCCAGATAACTTCTTCTAATCCAAGTGAAACAAGCCTTCGTAACAGCCAGGAAAATTCTGCAGGTAAAGTCTATCCCCATTTAAGGCACCTCACTGAAGAATAGAACAGGTAAGATAGACATTAACACAGATAAATTCTAAATATTTTATTATTCTTGATTGATTCTTATGTCTCGGAAACAGTAATAATGAGGCTGTTATCAGTGGTGTGGAATAAAATGTATATATAAACTGAAACATTGTTTTTTAAGTTACTGTAGTGCAATGACCAAAAATCTTTCATACTGTAATACCAATTTCATTTGGCTAATTTACATAATGGTAATGATAAAATATCACAGCTGGAACTCATACAGTACCTGTCAGACTGACTCAGAACTCTGAATCTTCTAGTGTGTGTTATAGTGGAAAACATTTTAAAGATTCATCTACCTCAGCTTATTTGTAATATTACTTTCTGAATGATGGCCATGAAGCTAAAGGAGTAATGTGTCTTCTGGCTCAGAGCCACAGAAAAGTTTAGAAAGCTATCTTACATTTTTGACATCACATTTAAAATATAGATGTTGCTGCCACTGGCATATCCTGCCAGTGTCTGTTTATAACTATTTGATCAATTAATAGCCCTGATCTTACTTAATGTAGACAGGTATAGTTTTGAGAACATTTACAAAAGCCGTCTTCTTAGACACCATCCTAACCATCATGGAACCTTATAATTTACCCTAAATTAATTTATTTAACATTATCTTAGCACCCTCATAGCACACTAAGTATACTATGCTATTTTATTGATACTTTTTAGTATTGAATAAATACTGTATCTCTTGCCTTGTCCACAATTTTGGATTTAATTGGACATGAATCAATGTACCTGT